>JADBJO010002192.1:60000-75000 GCA_016801955.1 Conus betulinus
TATGTGTATGCGTATCAGAGAGAGAGAGAGACACACACACACACACACACACACACACACACACACACACACACACACACACACAGGGGGAAGGGCAAAGTTTAAGAATAAAGAAAAACAATTTCTAATAAAAATCATTATACACAGAAACTATTTCATAATCTCAAATTTCTAGGTATACTTTCTTCCTAACTCCCCAACCCCTCATCCCAGGCTTGTTGTTCCTTCACTCCAAGTATTACCAACAAAAACTGCAAATTGCAAAACTTACAACAACAACAACAACAACAACAACAACAACAAAAAGCCCTCACTACCACTTGTGTGTATTCAATGTCTACCTTTTCTCCTTCCCCCTTTTTTTTTTTTTTTTTTTTTTTTTTTTTTTTTTTTTTTCAGTCAAAATCAACCCTACACATGTGCACAATATACACGCAGTTCTCAAAAGGTCAAAATTGACAAAAACAAACGAACATAGACACAAAGCCAAACAGCTCTGGGTAGTAGTCTGTGCCAAAAATAGCACCAAAAACAACAATTAGCTTTAAAAAAAAAAAAAAAAAAAAAAAAGACGAAAAGAAAAAAGGGCTGACGAAATCCACAGACACCTCCCTCTCTTGATAGCCAACTGAAGTGCCAGAAATAGAAGCCCGGCTTTCCTCCAGAGGTAAAACACAATCCACACAACCAGCTAGGAAGAGGGCAAGAGCGACAGTCCCTCCCTTTCATTCATCTTCTAGCACCCATATTCTCCCAACACCCCTCCCCCCATCCACCGCACCCCCACCCCCCCCCCCTTCCGCCCCTTCCCAAACCACTAAATCCCTCAAGTCCACAGTGGAGCGTTGGAGAAAATCGATATTCGGGTGAGGAGAGCTTTAGATGAGGGCATGGGAGGAGCCCAAAGCCAGGGGAAGGGGGGTGGGTGGAGTGAAGAGGTAGATGTGTTGGGGGGGGGGGGGGGGGGGGGGGCTAAATATAGCAAGGAAGAGGTGGGAGGAGGAGGGAATAAAGGTAATGGCTGAAAGAAGGGCAAGTGATAGAGCCCAAAGTCAGCAGAATGTCTCAGACTGGCTACTGACCCCGAGTTCAATGAGCCCTTCTGTATTCTGAGCTTTACTGTGATGATGTTCCATGTGTGTGTGTGTGTGTGTGTGTGTGCGTGCGTGTGTTGAAGAGAGAGAGAGAGAGAGAGAGAGATTCATGTGTGCATCCATGCGTGTGTGTGTGTGTGTGTGTTGTGTGCGAATGTGTGTACGCATGCCTGTAAGTCAGTGTCTTAATCTGAGCAGCAGACATAAACAAATACGACCTAAACAGAAATAAAGAGCCATAACCACCTAATGTCCCTTTTATAGCCACCTGATTAAAAACAACAACAAAAACAACAACAAAAAAAAAAAAAAGCAAAGAAAGATTTTTAAGACTGAAAAAAAAAGAAACAAAATCAAATGTTTTTCACCAATGGGTGTCCAGTTCAGCCACTGACCTGTAGGCACTGTCATCCATGAAGTGATGTCGGTTGATCTTGCGACGGTCAGTCAGGTGGGCATGCAAGGTTTCCAGGCTAGGAGCCCAGGTATGCAGGTTCCCCGTGCCAAAGAGAGCCAGACCCCCACCACTGTGTGGTTGAGTCACAGACAACAGTAAATAACTATTGTTATCCACAAAAGAAAAAAAATGCGTGCACACACAATGTGTGTGTGTGTGTGTGTGTGTGTGTGTGTGTGTGTGTGTTTGCATGCATCCCTGGAGGCCTCAGGTCTTGACAAAGGTTTTGATGTGAATTTGAACTGTCAGGACATGCTATAAGAATATACACTTTTCATCTAAGGTAGAGCCCTTTGAGTCAGAGAATCTGGGATCATCTGGTGGAAAAAGCTAATCTTGAAGCTTAAACATCTCTCGAGGACCGTTAGCGACAAAAGTAAAGCAACTTTACAAAATTTCACTTTCCTGTCCTGATAAGGTATGTGAAACAGGAGGCATGTAATGGACAAGACAAGACAGGTCCATGTGCAACATGTACACATATAAACTAAATATCTTTGGGCAAAATTCAGCATTCTTCTTCAAAATCTCAATTTTACTTGTGCCTCCAACAACTGAAAACTGAACTCTGAAATTATGGAAATAACTAAATCTACATTTTGGTGGATCACGCTTTCGACTTTTCACTTTTTCAGACACAATATAAATCATGTGCTTCCTTTGCACATTCAGCATTTGATGTTTTATTTCAATGTATGGAATCATGTGACATTTTCTTCAAAGGGACAGAGAAAACAAAGAGTGCAGACTTGCTGACTGCAACTGATGTCAGCATTGAAGACATGACAAACGGGACTTACTTAAGCTGAAAGAAGGAAGACTGTGTGAAACTTGTATTCAAACACACTATTTCTCACCTAATTCTTCTGTGCAAATAGAAAAGAAGAGAATGTGACTGGCTTGATACTTAGTGCATACTCAATACTGTGGGCCCTCAGACAGTAGAGCACAGTCAAACTAAAGCGCTGGATCTGGGGAAACAGCAGCTATTTTTGCCTCTAGAGGAATCTCACCAGGCTTTGTTTGTGAACAGCAGAGAAAACATCCAAAATGTCTTCTTGGAAAACATGCTTAAGTGTGTCTTGGAGGTTCTCTCTGCACAGCAGCTGCAACAAAGTGTAGCAAAGCTGATGAGATCTCCATGAACAGCACAGCTCTGCTGCTTCCTTCAGCCTACAGTACTAGTATAAACTGTATCGCTGCGGAATACATTTCATCCAGCTGCAGTGCACACGGAGCAGTTGTAACTCTCATACTTGTCCAAACTTTCCACCCAATTTCTGTGTGAAAGTATACAATTCCTTCAGCTTCATGATCATAGGAAAGTTCTGTCTGAGTGATACATGAGGAATTCACATAAAATGATAAATCATATAAAGTGATAATATAAATGTCCACTGGACACATAATGCCTCCTCTCCAAACACACACATACTCACACAGGATATATAGACACACTCAAACACACACAAGCATACCTCTATGCCCATGCATACGTAAAACGCGCGCACACACACACACACACACACACACACACACACACACACACACACACACATACACACACACACACACACAGAAATTCACAAACGTCTTTAACGCACATGCATACCACGTGCAAACACATTATATCAGTAATCATGCTGCAGATGATGCCACCAGGTTCTACCCGCAGATTCTCTTGAAAACATTTAAGACAGACAGTACCAGCAGAGCATTTTCTGGCAGCCTCTTCAATCCACCCCTTGCCCTCCTCCCCAAACCCCTCTCAAGCAAAAAGAAAAAGAAATAACTGACAGTACATAAAAGTCCTGGGAGATGATAATGTAATCAACTGCATTAAAAGCCTCCACTGTTTTCCTTGTTTCTTCAGCAAATTCAATATGGTGAAATCAAAAGCACTGACAAACAGCACAATGACTTACAACAGATCCTTGAAACTATTACTATTAGCTCTTGTCATGTAAGCAAAAGCCAGTGATCTGAAACTGAAGGTATTGTGATATGAAGACAGAAAACTGCTATGGGGTAATGTTCACACACATCTTCTCCGTAATAACACTAGGTGGAACTGAAACTCTGTTATATTACCACATATATATATACATATGTACAGGTTAGCAGCACACACACACACGAGACAGAGAAAGAGAAAGAGACTGAGAATCTCATTGCGTAGAGATTAATTATAATGTT
Organism: Conus betulinus; assembly: GCA_016801955.1. NCBI lineage: Eukaryota > Metazoa > Mollusca > Gastropoda > Neogastropoda > Conidae > Conus > Conus betulinus. The sequence continues at coordinate 63,748 of JADBJO010002192.1, forward strand.
GATGGTAGCTGTCTCACTGTGATGAAATCACAGTCACATAGTACGCTGCTCACCTCCACAAAGCTTCCACTGATTGTACGAGGCAACTATAAAAGAAAAAAAAAGACTGGTACAGTAAACTCAGCTATGGCAAATGGGTCGAACAAAACCATAAGACCAGTCATGGCAATCAATGAAAGTCAAGTACATGAAGGCAACACTCTATTTTCCCACCGGTCACACAAAAATTAAATCAGTGCAGAATATTGGTATCCACCTTTTTTTTTTTCTTCTCAGTATTTCGTCATCTGAATGTGTAAAATACCAGTTACTACTGGTAAAGATAAACCCTGAGCTTTCTGGGACAAAGTGTCAAGATCCATACAGTAGCCTGTATCCTAAGCTTCATGTATGATCCTTTTTAAAACAGTATTTTACTGGCAGAGGTCGATTACGCAGTTACTTTTGAAATGCACACATAATATGCGATACTTATACATATTATACTTTATACACATATACAGACATGCACACATGATCACATGTACCCATGTGCATACATACATGACAAAGTGTTCATCACTCACCTAGGGCAGTGTGTCCTTTCGTGTACTTGAGAATCTCGCTGTGAGTTTTGGGCAGGAGGGCATCCTGAGGGAGCTCATATCGGGTGAAGGACATGAAGCAGTACACACTTACACTTGTGACGCTTGGAGAAACCAGACGTCATCAACTCCTTCCCAAAGTGAGTCCACAGATCATTTCCCGACATAGAATATGCCTCCTCCAGAGACAGTTTGGAACGGAAAATATGACACACCGGCTGTACACCATCTTCGGACTCAAACTGAAAAGTCACTCGACCAAACCCGTGCTCCTTCAACTTCTCTGCGGTGAATGACTGGATGAGCTGGGCACCCAGCCGAATACGTTGTATTGCACTCTGTGGGGAGCAGTCCACTGATTCTGGGCCTTGAAAATACCCGTCGTCATCAGCACACACAATGTAGACAGGACGCACAAAGTAGGTGAACGCAGGTCGCTGGTACACCACCTTCAGCTGCAGGACGTCGCCCTCATGCCTCATGCAGATGACATTGTCTCCGAGCCTCAGCTGCACCAGGACTTTGAAGCAGCCTTCGATGATGGGCCAGTGGACGACATGATCCGGACTGTGGTCAAGCCAGACATGGAGGAGACTATCTGTGTGGAGATAGTCAATGTCCCCAATAAAGAGGGGCAGAGAGTAGGTGAAGATCTCCCCGTCGCTGACATTATACAGGTTGATCTTCATCCTGCTGGATCCTGGTGTGCTCACCTGACGTCCTGCCTGGCCGGTTTTCACCCATCATCATCTGGGACATCACAGAATTACAAGACATTGGAACCTTCAATTAACACTGTTCTCATTAAGAAGACTTTTCCCAGCCTGCCCAAAAAATACTAATGACAATACATTGCTTTAGTGCAAAAAATCAACTGACTTTTCATTTCAATAAACAAACAAAACAGAACAAAATGAAAATGTGTACCCTTGACAATATACTGCTATCATTTTGCATTTTCAAACTGATAAATCAATTCTTTACCACATACATGTCTAGACAGATCAATCTATCCTCTCTAGAATCAATAAATGGTGTGTCCCATAACCAACAGCTGCAGTTAAGTCACCCCACTGCATGCAAATCATAGCAGAATGTGCTATGCAGAATCATGCCACTCATGACAGTCAATATATATTGTGACTACAGATCTTTCTTTCATTATCCTATCTTCCTAATTGTATTATATTTTTCAACTGGTAATTTTGTTGTTTACGTTTGTTATTCTCCTGTTTAAAGAGAAAACACTGAGCAGCAGAGTTCTCCGTACTATGTGTGCATGCATGCCTGTGTGTGCATGTATGTATGTGCACATGCACATGTGTGTGTGTGTGTGGGGGTGTTTTTTGTGTGTGTGTGTGTGTGTGTGTGTGTGTGTGTGTGTGTGTGAGCATGTGCATAAGTATGATTGCACTTCTATGTGCCTGTGTGCACATACATGCATGTGTTTGACTGGAAAACACTATGCAGAACATCATAAAGTTATCACACTAGATAAGAAAATACTAGCTACCGTGGTGGAGTGGTTAGCCTCACTGACAACGGATTGGAAGGTTGCTGGTTCATGTCTCATTGGTGCCATTTACCTAAGTGATTTTTCCATCTTGACAAGCTCTTACCCAGGGTTGTCAAGCGTGCTATGAGCTCTAATGGGCTGAATGGAATCTCAGAGGCGGGTTTGAATCCCCTTAATAGATGTTTTTGTTAGATGTTGCTGACCAACAGTGTAGGCACCATCGATGCTAGGATAGAATACAGAAGTGTTCAGTATTGCCCTACTGGATACTCCCTAACCACAATGGACCTACAAATACATTTCATGGAATGTCGTACTTTTTTGTTGTTGTATTGTTTAAATTGTTAGCCTATAATATGTACAGATTAGAAAACATTCAGCATAATGCATCATGCTCTGCAGTCTTTAATTACACATGCTTATTCCAATACAGATTTGCCAGTTCTTGTTTTTGTTCTGGGAGCATAATGCTCCTTTCATTTATCCATCAACAATACATCGTGCACAATGGGATCTTGGAACTTCACAGGTAATGCTATAGCGTGTATGATTAGTCCACACGCAGTGACACCTTGATGAAACTGAAACTGAAGCTCCTTTCAACACATTTTGACACAAGCTGCTGAAGCCTTAAGAATAAACAAAATATTTACCATGTTTGTTTGTTTTTTGTTTGCTTGTTTGTTTGCAGGAGGGGGGGGGGATGGGGGAGAAGGGTGAAGCAACATTTATATTTTTCTTCTTCTTTTCTTTCAATTTTGATATTTTTTTTCTTGTGATGACATGCAACACCCTTGCAACTCCCTGTCATGTTAGGGTGCTGCATGATGACCTGGTATTGATAATTGCTCACTATGGACTTCAAGTGCTGGGGCAGCCACAGAAAAAGCCTCTGTATGGCAGAGCAATGGAGTGGCTTGACAGAGTGGGCACAGTGGTAAACCCACTAAAAAGACGAAGCAGGGAGGAAGGGGTAAGATGAGACAGCGAAAAAAAGAATATTACAATGTTATGGGGCTTGGGTGCAAAAACTGACGGCATGCTGAAGGGAGACATGAATGAATACAGTTTACAAAGTGGGACTGAAATCTTTTTTATGATTTGGGAACCAGTAATGGATGCAGGATCTTTGACTCTTTTTTAGATTTTGCTTTCTTTTTTTTTTTTTTTCCCCATCCAACAACAGTCCACTGATGAAGAGATGACCATTCCATTTTTAGGTACAAAATTCTGCTCTACACCAACATCATGGAGCAGCTGGAGCTACTAGGAGAAGGTGTAAAACTGGATGGAAGATGAATGCGCCAAAAGGAATTCTTACTCAAAGAAAATGTGTCAACTTTCAACAAGTCCAAGATATGTTAGAACCCAGCCACCCCCCACTCCACCCACCACCCCCAGAAAGAAGAGACAATCAAACGGACACTTATTGTGACACCATTACGTCCCTGACGACTAGCCACATTCCTAATCCTCAACAAAAAAAAAAAAAAAAAAAAAACATTATCTGGATTGTTAATGCCGTAAATCTGTGTTCAATCTATGTCAGCTTGTATAAAACTACCACATGTGAATCACTACATTACACAAAATGGGGCTACTGTTGTGCAAGATTGCACAGACTACAGCTGAAGTTTTCAAGCAACTCAGCACCCTCAGTTACTAATAGAACCTTTCAGTGGATCCTATGGCATTCATCTTGCGACAGTTCAATTACCCTGTGTAACACCTGTGAAATAAGCACCTCAATGACAAAGACCGCAACAGATGGGCTGTACTGGAGGAATAAAAAAAAAACAAGGACCAGCGTTTTCTCTCACTTTCCAAAAGTCCCAACAAACAAGGAGAACCCACCTGGAAGACTTACTGTAACTGGAAGTGCTTGACCTACTGTGAAACCATCCAATCTGGTGGACTTCGAGTTGTTGCCTCTAATAATACAGGACATCACCAACTTCCTGCAACTGGTGGAGGAGTGGATGACCAACTTGGGTCCTCTGCCACCAGAAGCCTGCATTATGACCACCAATATGGTCGAGTGTCACTCTAAACGTTTCCCACCAGGAAGCTGCCACATCTGAGTCTGAGGGCCATAGCAACAAAACTAAAACTGGTTCTTGATGCCCTTCTGAAAAATCTGTTTCTTAAGATAACTGAACAAATCTTTCGCTACAATATTGTTTGATTCAATAGCAAGATCTACAAATGGGTGATTGGCACAACTATGATACACCAATGACCATTGTCGACTGACCAACACCCAAATTTGAACTTAAGTTCAAAAGGTACCAGAGCTCAGAGAGCAACAGATGACAGCACCCACACGGAACTCACCTACTACTGCCAGTGATGGCAGTTGCCACAAAATATGCAGACTTATGTCTGTGAATATACCCTGTCCTTAAAGGCCTCCGGCCAATAGGATGTAAATCTAACCCATCAATCAACTACAGCTATGGGGAACCTAGTACTAGTAGTAGTCTCCATAATTGCACACACCTTCATTGCTTGGCTGCAGGAGCAAATCCTGACCAGATGCACATGGTGATTGAGTTGATTGGAAGAGGTACATCAATGAGACCATGACCCTCAGGCCCCATGATGAATAACTGACCAAATTCAAGGCAGAGCTGAACTCTCAACACCTAAAATTCACATTAAATTCACCAGCAAGTCCAGCAGTTTTTATCCTACATACTCATGTCATATCTTCTTGTCAGTCTGATCATCATTTTTAACCACAAACCTCCATGTTTAAATGAAGTGACACTGCCATGACCTTATCCTTCAGCTCTTGTCACCCTTGCCACTGTCTGTGCAGAATATCATACACCCAGCACCTCACTTCAGGTGGGTCAGTTCTCTAGCCATTGTCTGTGCAGTATCCCGTTCTGTGCAGTATCCCATAAAGCCAGTGCCTGCACCTTAGACATATCTGTTCCTATGACAGCACCTTCAATGTACATATCAGAAGATGCAGAGGATACCAAAGAAATAAAGATGCATCAGGAAATGCTAACATTGTTATCCACAAAGTCTTCAGCTGAGCAGAGCTTCTGAACTGAACTATATGACAAAAATATGGGAAAGCTAACCCAGCAGAGTCCCATCTAACATCCCTCACAGTCCCCTAACAATCCTCATCTGAGTCTGTATCTGAATCAACTTCTTCCCCTGCTGTACACAAGAGACAGAATGCACAAGGCTACCCTTGATTTAACCACTGTTGGAACAGTGCCAATCCCAGACTGATCACCATGCTTTCAGTACGGCCCTGTATGTAAGCCTGACTCTCATGCCCACAATGCTGTTGGATGTCACTCATGTTACTGATGTGTGCCATGCACAAGCCACCTGCAGAGGATGACCACCTTCCACAGCCTGCTTACTGGTCAGTGTTTCAAGATGACAATCTGACTTGTCGATCATAAAATGTCACCTACTTGTTCAACTGTACTAGCTGTCAGCATGTGGTTTATGGGATGGGAGAGTGGGCAGACTGTACAAAAGGTTCTACATAATCTGGAAGAAATTGGATACCATGATGGGCAAATGCTTCAGATCACTAGGGCACATGCTAAGGGACATTAGATACACCAGCAGATCAGAAGAAAGATGCTAATGTTTGGTGGAAGAGAGAGTTCTGGAACTACAAACTTCATGTTAACTATCTACCTGATTGATGTCTTAGTGTAGACTAATCCAAGTACTTTCTCTTGGCCCCTATATGTGGTAGTTTGAAACGTGGTGACAGTCCTGAGATAACCTCTGCTGTTGACGGGACTATAATTTTAATCTTAATCTTAATCTTGGCCCTGTGCATTGCATGATTGCTGCTTGATTTGTTTGGTCTCCTTAACCATCTTCCCCTTTCAAGTTCTGAGTCTTTTAATGACCATATCAGTGTAGATGGGAGAATATGAGCATTGTAAAGCATTGTAAGCCTTGTGTGTGTGTGTGTGTGTGTGTGTGTGTGTGTGTGTGTGTGTGTGTGTGTGTGTGAGAGAGAGAGAGAGAGAGAGAGAGAGACAGTTCAATCATGAGTCTATAGCACAATAGTTTTATGTTCTTTCATTTTGTGATGTTGTTTGTAAATAACAATGGCTGAAGAATGCCATAGCTTGAAACAGTCTGAATGAAAGCACTTGTGAGTCAGTCACTTGGATTTTGTTTGAGATTTTCTGTTTTCTAAGTCTATAACTAAGTTTTATAATAATATCTAAGACTGGGCTTCACCATCCGATCACAACCATCATCATTCAATAAACCAAAATTCATTGAGACACTTACATGAATATGTAAACTGAATTGTCCATATTGATCACTCCTGGTAATGTTATTTTGAAGTAATGTGTAAATGATGTGATGTAAATTTTTTTTTTTTTTATAACTTTCAATGATGTAAATATTTTTTCTTTATCACTTTCCAAATAAAGTACTACATGTGTTCAAACACTGACCATTAATGGACAAGGGAAAAATATGAATGAAACAATTTTTCTCTGTCCTATCTTCCATGCCACCGAAACTGTGCTGTGCCCCTCATTCAGGCTCCCTGTCTACAGTCACAGCCTGGGTTGTCCAGCAAAGCCCAGTCACCACCAATCTGCAGAGAGTAATCAATGTTAAGCCATCATGAGATGACTCATCAGAGGCAACACTGTACTGCTGCCAAGTCATTTCAGAGGTTTTCATTCAACATTAACACCTACCTTATGCTAAAGAGATCAAAGCTAAGTGACAAGCTCGTACATTTTCATTGTCCTATTTGTTTGTGTCTTGCCTGAAGAAGACCTAAGAGGTCGAAACGCGTCGTGTTTTGTCTTGAGACTCGTTTGTCCACGTTTCTCTTGGCGGTTCACTAACATTTATCTAAGATTTCATTTCAGAGGTGTTCAGTGGTGCTTGCTCTGATCAAACGTACGCAAGACACTACTTGCTAAGCCCTTACTGATGAATGCTCGTAAAGATAACAAAAGTAACTGCTTAGCTGCAGAGTCAGCATGAGTTAGCTGTCCCTCCAGATGGCACTTCCAGATCTGTCCAACAACAGCTCCCATGAATTTGCTGATATCGGTGACGTCAACACCTCAACAAGTGCATAAACATGGAAAGGAAACTGAAACTGCAGTCACCATAAGAGCAAGCATGAAGAAGCCACAGAATCTGAGACACAGTTTTATAAGCTGATCAGTGAGGATGAAGATGATAAAACAATGCTACTGATTTCCATTCTGGTCAGACTATATGACAGCACTGTTCTCTATGCTTACTTTCATAACATATCCTGATGTCAAACCAGACCCGAGAGATACAGATGCCTGCAGTGTTAGTCAGGGAAATTTGAGCACTACTCTCTCAGATGTATCCATCATGCAAAAACTTGACTTAAGTGTCCCGGTCTTCCCAACTGAGCCCATAGCAAATTCAGCTCTGAGTAGGAGCCAACCAGGGTAGAAAAATTCTATGGCTGTGATAGCCAGCCAGGAATCCAAGAGAGAAATAACATTATTGCAATGGTAGAATCAATGTTCTGGCTTAAAGAAGACAGGCCCTCCTGAGAGGTAGTCTGAAGTAGTATGTGAAGTGGCAGCAGTGTGGAGTACTTGTGATTGATACCACATGGTTGTGGAGATAGTGTGTGCATTTGTGTACTCATGTGTATGAATGCATGCTTGTGTGCAAGTGCTCACATTGTGTGTGTGTGTGTGTGTGTGTGTGTGTGTGTGTGTGTGTGTGTGTGTGTGTGTGTGTGTGTGTGTGTGTGTGTGTGTGTGTGTGTGTGTGTGTGTGTCTGTGTGTCTCTGTATGTGTGTATACATGTCTGTCCGTGTGTGTGTCTGTATGTGGATGTATGCTATATCTGGATAGACGCATGCGTGGGAGAAGGAGAGAGTAGAGCATGGAGGGGTGGTATATAGGAACATAAAAAGTTGTTCAGGAATGAAAAAGAGAGAGCCACAGTTGGATCCAGAGACAGGTACACACACAAAAAAAAAACACCTTTGAAACAGTCACATACAAAACAACAACAACAACAACAAACACACTTCTTTACTGATATGTTACTTACAATACACGATAAGATAAAATGAAAGGACAATCGAACTAGAACAAAAAAAAACAAAAAACAAAAAAAACAAAAAAAATCAGCTTGAATCTTAATTTGTTTCAACGTCTGGGTTACAAAAATGACTTTCAGTTGTTTTACCTTATTTCTTAAGACAGTGATTGGACATAGCTGTCAAGATCACTATCTGGTATGGATGCTAGAGGTACAGGGAAGCATGTTGACCAATTTAAATGTATCCTACCTTCTAGAATTTTTTCTTTCACAGTAATTTCCATTTTTCTGACACTCTGAATAGCTTTGCATTTGTTATTTTTCTTCACTGTCAGTCACTGTTTTTCTGCCCTTGTGGTCCATTCATCTTTGTTTTTAGAAAAGTCCAGATTTTTATATTTTTCTCTTGTTATGGTTTATAGCATTCCAGCTTTTTTTTTTTTTTTTTTTTTTTTGCTTTTAATTGTAATCAGGCAACTACGAAGTGACATTGTGAACAATGTCTAGAAAGTACATTGCTGTCCATTCTGCTGAGTCTACTTTCAAATGTGGCATTTTCTTTACATTTTATGATGCCATAATGTTTTTAATGCATTTTTCTCACTTATTTTTGTAAACTAAGCATTACACATAGAATGGCTGACAACCTCAATATGGCCACATTTTTATATGTTTTTTGGATGTTAATTGGTTATAACTGGTCATGTTTATCGATAATCAGGCATTTTGTGTTAGTCTGTCTTAAGACATGAATTTCCTACTGTATGTGTTGCTGGTACAGCCCCTGTTTGATCTACTGGAGTACAATAAATCTCAAACTGAATAAATCTGGTATGAATATATAATATAAATCATAAGACTAAAACTGATGGCAAAGTGGATTGTTCAGCATTTTTCATGATTACTTACCACTGCAACATACTGTATCTTTATGCTCCAATAAAAATCACATTTATAACTGATATTTTCTATTTCAATTATACATCTAGTAATCATAATACATGGCTATAACTAATTTGGATTGCTATAGCTATTTCGCTGAATTGTAGGGGCTTCTAAACTAGGATTTTCCACCATTTCATTGCCCACCCTCATCACTCTTGACCTCCCAACTCTCATCCTTTCCTCCATCTCTTCTTCACAGGCAAACTCGCAGGATGCTACGACACGTACTATTTCATTTTTAGCCATCAACGGACCATTTTAACGAACCTGTTTGCTGACCAGCCTGGATCTTGCCCCATGTGCCGAATCTGCACTGTCTAGTAATTATTATTATCCCCGGCACAGAAGGGTGAGTCTATGAGAATGTGGTGAATACCGTTATTGATTGATCGTTCTTCCGGCCAGCGCTGCCCTGCTTCCATCCGCAGGACCAGCCATACCCTCCCTGCTGATGCCAAGTCACCGATCGAACACTATCTAAAACAAGCGAAAGCGGGGAAATCTACAGCGGAACAGTGGTCAAATGAAACGTCGGTTAAAACTCGATTGGAATGCGTCACATTTATGCTGCTGAAACCTGATGGGCATGTTAGAACCACAGATAGTCATATTTGAATCCAAATCCATAGATGATCTGAACAAGCCCAGCTGTGAAAGGTGCGTCCGTTGCAGACGAATTTTGCGCAAGGCGTGAACCGCAAACATCAATCCGCATCGGATTCCAGCAGCAACTTACCCGGTAAAAATCATCGTTCTTCCGTCTAAAAAAATCCTTAAAATTTTAATGACGTTTCATTTCTCTTACCTGACCTACGTAGGCCACATTTTGAGAGGTTAGAAGGCAACAGAGCACGCCACAAGTTGCTTACAAATCACAGCTGATCGTCTGCACTTGATCAATCGGCAGTCGGCCTGACACTGTTCGTGTTTTTTTCTGCCCAAAGAGGCATTCGAGTTAGCTGCCCCTAGCTGAAGGGTAAGGCCGGTTCGTGTGGGTGGTAATGACTTCACAATAGGTGTCCTCCCCACTCCACCCCCACCCCGCAACCGCCCCCCCCCCCCCCCCCCCCCCCCTCTCTCTCTCTCTCTAACCCCCCCACTTCTCACCCTTCCTCTCTCTCTCAAAGCCGTGGAAGCACACTTACCGTGCGGTGTGTTTTAATTAATCATCCTTTTTTTTGAAAAATAGCCTCTCTTACGCCTACTCCTGCAACCCTTTTTACACACACGCGCGCGCGCGCGCGGGCACACACACACACACACAGACGCAGACAGACACAGACACACACACACACACACACACACACACACACACACACACACACACACACACACATTCTCTCTCTCTCTCTCTCTCTCTCTCTCTCTCTCTCTCTCTCTCTCTCTCTCTCTCTCTCAACAAAGCCGTAAAACCAGTGTGGTCATTGCAATGATGTGGCGACCTCATCCGGGCCAGGTTTTGTGCAGGCCTTGTTGTACCCCCCCCCCCCCATCTCCTCTCTCTCTCTCTCTCTCTCTCTCTCTCTCTCTCTCTCTCTCTCTCTCGCAATCGATCACAAGTAACAGGAACTGTTTTTTTTTTTTATTGACTTACGAAAAGAGAGCTGATATCTCAATTGTGGATTATTCCGCTCTTTCGAAAAAAACTGTCCATCCAAGCTTATAGGGACAATTGTTAGTAACGATGATTACTCCACTAACCATGCTTAAATGACAGAACTCAATGTATGTGTTGGTTAATGACAAAATGTTCTCAATAGATTTCGTCAGGTATGGTGTCCCATAAGGTTCCTCACTAAGCCCCTCGTCTATTCTTTACTGATTGATTTACTAACACACACATCAGATGAGTAAGTTACAGTACATTCATTCGTTGACGATTCATCACTTCAAACCAGTGAGGCAGTCAATAAACAATAGACACATCTCTTTTGGAAAGTATTTCTGACCCTGGGTTTGGTCACAACGGACTGGTGATCTTCAAATTCAGTTATCAACACGCAACGAAAACTATACCTATGATCATATAAAAAACACTCATCAAAAACACCACCTACTTCCTCTTTATCTAACTCTTTATTTGAATGGTACTTTAATTGCATCGGTAGATGAGCACATGTAACGACCTTATCTCAGTCAATACG
>JADBJO010002192.1:80000-90000 GCA_016801955.1 Conus betulinus
CCTCAGCAAGGTGAAACGATAATGCAGTTTGCAACAAGACTCGAGCAGCAAGCAAAACATTGTGAATTTGGTGACAGACTGGACGAGAATGTGCACGACCAAATGTACGGGGATAGGAGACTGAAGGCAAAATTTCTATAGAAAGGGGTTTTGACTCTGCCGCAAGCTGTAACTTAGCCAGAGCTCACGAGAGTGCACTACAGCAAGTCAAAGACATGGATCCAGGATGGTGTGCAACCGAAAGCTGTGATTTAGCATGTAGAGTGAAACACAAGAACACTCGCATAAGTATATTCATGACACACAATGCAAAACTCGTCCTAATATTAGTAGTAGGCGATCTTGTGAAAAAAAAAAAGTGCTACAGATGTGGGAAGGAATGACACTATGCAAAAAATCCAGCATGCCCAGCAAAAGGACAAGTGTGTAAAATGTGTAAAAAGAAGGGAAAATATACAGTGTGTTGTGCATCACAGGTCAGATTTGTTCATAAAGAAGACAGCCATAAAGATGAAAGTGAACTGTATGTTGACGCACAAGACAAATTTGCATTTTTTTGTGTCATGCCATGTTGATGATGATCATGATGGGGATTTTGATGCTCATATTCATAATCATCATGATGATGTGCATGTTGTTGGTACTCACGATGATGATCATGATGGGGATTTTGATGCAGACTATGGTGATGTGTATTTTGATGGAGAGAATGATGATGATGATGTGTACTTTGATGTGCAAGATGCTGCATACCATGCGCAAGCTGATATTGACAATACTGATGTACAGTTGAATGAGAATGATTTCACATTCAATATTTCACACAGTGCACACCATGAGTCTATAGATCTGAGTGTTGGTGGTGTCTCTTTTTGTCAGCTGTAATTGACTCTGGGGCATGTATCAACATTCTTGATCAGGAAACTTGGGAAATGTTAAAAGGAGAAAGTAAAGTGCACATCACAGAAAACACAAGGTAGAAAACCCTTTGCCAATGGTCATGACAAACCACTTTCTGTTCTTGGTACGTTTCAAGCAGAATCGTTTGTGGTTGGATATGAAGAAAAAACACACATAGATGTGACTTTGTTGTTATAAGTGAAACAGGTGTTACACTGCTTAGGAAGGAAAGTGCAGAAAAACTCAATGTACTAAGAGTAGGGCTACCAAAGGATTTTATGCTTGTTCTGTGACAGCAAAACCAGAAAACAAAGCTGAATATGCAGGCTTGTACAAAGGACTAGGGAAACTGAAAAACAAACAGATCAAAGTACATGTGAGGACAGATGTTAAACCAGTCATTCAGAAAGCAAGATGCATTCCATTCAGTCTGAGGCAAAAAGTCGAAAACAAAATCACAGAACTGGAAGCATTAGACGTAATTGAACGTGCCGATGCTCCAACTTCTTTCGTGAGTCAGACCATGGTTCCAAAACCACAGTGAAGCAAGGCTCTGCATAGACGTACGACAAGCAAATGATGCTATACAGAGAGAGCGTTTTCCCATTCTGACAGTCGAAGAAACGTTTCTAGAAATGAATGGGGCCAAGTGTTTTCAAAACTAGATCTAAACATGGGCTTTTACCAGATAGAACTTGACGAAGTTTCTCGCCCAATTACAACTTTCGCTACACATGTAGGGTTGTTTAGGTACAAGAAACTAATGTTTGGGGTTATCTCACACCTGAAGTATACCAGTACACCATCCAGCAGGTACTGCAGGATTGCCCTGGTAGTAAGAACATGACAGACGCCATTATCATCTATGCTGACTGTTGAAGAACATGAGAGAAGGCTGGAAAAAGTGTTGATAACACTGAAAGAAAATGGACTGACGTTGACCAAAGACAAGTGGATGTACAGAATGGATGAACTACAGTTCATGGGAATTCTCATGTCTGAAAAAGGGATAGGACCGTCGTCCGAAAAGGTCAAAGCAGTTTAAAACCGTGGAGAGGCCAAAATCAGCATCTGAGGTCAGAAGTTTTCTTGGTCTTGTCATTTTCAACGCACTGTTCATTCTAAACCTTGCAACAAAATCAGACCCTCTGAGAAAGAAAGCTGACAAGAAAAGATAACCCATTTGAGTGGGGGTGAGAGCAAGAGAAGGCGTTTGAAACACTGAAAGATGACTTGGCAAAAGCTACTGAACTGGCATATTTTGATCCACAGGCACCAACAAGAATTGTTGCTGATACAAGTCAGTTGGCTTAGGTGCAGTCTTGATTCAAAAACAGAATGGAGTAGTAGATAGACCAATCTACTATGCAAGCCACAGTCTCAGTGATGTAGAGCGAAGGTATTCACAAACTGAAAAAGAGGCATTGGCATTGGTCTGGTCTTGCGAAAGTTCATTCGTGAAATAGAACACAAATCGCTGGAATTCATCTACTGAAAGAGATCAAAACCATCACTGTGAATTGAGCTTTGGGAATGGAGATTACAAAGCTATCACTTCTCAGTGAGATATAGACCGAGAACTGAAAACATAGCAGACCCACTGTCATGCTTGGTGAAACAAAAAGAGCAAAAGAAGGCACAGAAGGATGAAGTAGAAGATTACATCTACTTTGTAGCCAAAGAAGCTGCCCCAAATGCACTCGCCCCACGTGAAATTGAAGAAGTAGCTGCTGTTGATAGCGAAATGATTCAGTTGAGAGAATGCATTCAAACAAGCAAGTGGGAAAGTTTCTCAAACCAGGCATACAGAACTGTAAAAGAGGAACTCACATGTCAAGGGAAACTGGTTCTGTGAGGAAGCAGAATTGTGATCCCAGAAAATCTCAGACAAAAAGTGATCGACCTTGCTCATGAAGGTCATCAAGGGATTGTGAAAACACAAGAAAGACTCAGGATGAAAGTCTGGTGGCCAGGAATTGATAGAGATACTGAGAAACGAATAAGATCATGTCATGCTTTCCGAGTTGTGGGTCAGCCATTAAGACAGGAACCAGTTGCTCAAAAGAAATTCCCTGATGAACCATGGGAAGACGTAGCGATCGACATTTTGGGACCACTGCCAAGTGGGCGAATCGATTCTGATCACAGTCAGTTATTACAGTCAGTATTGTGAGACCACAGTCCTGAGAGCAACACAGACAAAACACATATTCACTGCATTGGAAAATGTATTCACAATGCATGGTCTACCTGTATCCCTCACATTCTTGCTTATTACATTCACAACAGGTATGGCCCACAGTTTGTTTCAGATGGGTTTTTCCACTTCTTGAAAGAACAAAGAATTTGAACATCATCACACAACTTCGTTGTGGCCACAAGCCAACGGTGAAATTGAGCGACAGAATAGAACAATCATGAAAGCCATTAGAACAGCACAGGCAGAAAAGAAAGACTGTAAACGAGAGCTAAATACATTTCTGTTGGAATACCGTACCACACCACACCAAACACCTGGTGTTAGCCCAGCAGAATTACTTTTCAGGAGGAAACTGCGAACAAAACTACCAGAGATTAGCAGCAAAAAAAAAACAAAAGTTGATCAAGATAAAGCTGCCCGCAACAGAAACAGTCTGAAGAAAGAGCCAGGAAAGCGATCCACAGACTCACAGACATGCTAAAGAAAGCAACATCATAGCTGGAGATGAAGTCCTCTTGCAACAAAGGAAGCAAGACACATTCTCAACTCCCTTTGAACCAGAACCTTACAAAGTTGTGGAGAAAACAGGGTCACAGGTCACTGTCCAGTCAAAGACAGGCACACAGTATAAGCGTAATGTGTCCCACATTAAACCATACATCCGCAGAGATAATAAGTCTGCAGTACAAACCAAACAGTTGACACACCAGACACTCAAGGCCAACTGACTGACAATCAGCCAAAAAAGCTCAAATCACTCAGTTTCAGGAAGACTGTCAGACATTACAGAAATCAGAAAGTCTGACAGGGTCAGAAAAAAAACCACCCAGCAGATTTGAAGATTTCATTGTTGGAATTGTTCAGTGTCTAACTACAAAGAGTTAAAGCCTGTCACAAAACAAATGTGTACAAAAGAAAAGAGGAGAACAAAAGAAGGTTTATTTGCGATTGTGACAATGCATCGAAATATATCTCTTATTTGCTGTTTGATTTATGTGTACACAATTGGTAGAAGAAAAGTTGTTACATCAATCATTGGTATGAGAATGATGCATGTTTCATTTATTATTATTTGCATTATGATATAATGTTTTCATTATATCATAATGCAAATAATAATAAATGTCTGGGCGGTTCGCTGACATTTATTTAAGATAATGTTTTCACACAACAGTGAGTTGCATAGTGTTTTGTCATAAGAGTTGGTGACAGAAGAAAAATGTAGAAATAATAAGATTGTCAAGAACAACTTGGTTGTTGCTTCATACTTGTATTCTCAAACATAAATTGTTTGAAAGATTTGTATGGAGATAATTCAGATGGAAAATGATTTGTTTCATACATGTGTTCTTGAACTTGAAAAAAAAATTGTTGCTTTAAGAATCTGAAACTGAGTTAATTCAGAAAGAAAAGAATATTTTGAATTTTCTGGTTATTTAAAGTTTAATGGTTAAAAGATCTCAAGTTGGATTTTGGATAGTATCCAGTAATAGTGATTATAGTTGTAAGTTTCATTGTGAGTTTCATTCTGAAGAAAGAAAGGGAATGTAGTGTTGATGAGCGCGCATGCGTGTGAGGTAGTGTAGCGTTGGTGCGAGAGCTTGGATGATGAGCAGCCAGTGATGTGTCCACCCAGTCCTTTTGGTCAAATATAAGTTTTGGGACTTCTTACTCACAGTGTGGTTTGCGTTTTGAATGTGAGTTGGTACGTTGTAAACTGGCAGCACTGCAAACACTACAGTACCGTTATTTGAATATGTATTTTAAAGTTCTGTCAGTGCCAGATTATTGTTCTTGATACGAATCATTTTCAAAGAGTCATCAATGATAATGGCATCATTGTTTTATTGTTTTTGAAATAATCATGTTGAAAGTGTTATGTATCCAGGCTTACTCAAATGTTTTCATGCAACGTTGATGATGTGATATTCAAGACTCTTGAAGGGTACCATCCGTGTAACCGCCCACTATAAAAACATTAACTGACTACATGTATGTTACCGAATCATACACAATGAAAAATTTGTCCCCTGAAATAAATTCAGCAACCATTTTCCGGTGCATGAAAGTTACCGTGGGCGAGAAATAGAATTGCAGTTCCTCAAACAGATCCCAGAATATGTCACTTGCTGATTTTTTTAACCAAAGTTTCCTGAAGACTGTGCTCTTACCGCCCTCATAGTGTCCATCTGATGAATGCTCAAGTTATACCATTCCAGAGAAATCGCACAGTTTGTGAATGCACATATTCAATTCTACTCATGGCAGACCTGATCCACCAATGTGAGTGAAGTAAACACCGACACTCAACAGAAGTGGATGACTGCTGAAATACAAGCTGCTTCTCATTTTTGTGGCCGTCTCTTTCAAATAGGTGTTAAGTCAGATAAGTGAAAAAATAAAAAAATTTGTTCACTTACCACACGCTGCTGGTGAGTAAGGTATATTTTCAGTAAATAATCCCCACTGAATTCGAAGTCCGTATGGAAATGAAATTACAAATAACATGTCTCGGTCCGAGAGATGTTACACAATTAGGTTTAACTTAACATCAAATGTGCTAAGCAAATACTTTATTACTATGGAAGAACATATTGTTAAAAAAAAAAAGTAATACTTAATCAAATGAAACGAACACTGGTAAACTTCTTTAATTCAAAGAATATCCTTTCAGAGCTGCCTGTTCCTCTGATGACCATCCTTTATTGTTTTTTTTTTTTTTTGAAAAAGGATCCCTTTGTTTTATTTGTTTTTCTTTTGATGGTTTCTGTGAACTGAATTAGACGGGGAAATGGTCACTTCACTTCCGCACTCCTGGCTGTTGAGAATGTAGGTCCGGTGAGTGCAGAGACGCTGTCGGCGTCACCCTTAACATGTGGGAGATGATGACAGTGCGCTGAGAAGTACTTCATCCAGCATTCCTTCAGGGCAGTTCCTTGAGGATTGGTACCATGCTGATTCCACAATTTTGACCGTGCATTTAGGTCTCCACATAGTATTGTAAAGTCTCCAGATTCGTCTACGTTCCCCTATGATGTTCAAGCTGTTTTTGATGTGTGGGATCATGGATGTGTGTGTGTGCACTGACAAGCAAAAGGCTTTTCAGACTACTATAAGGTCTTTTCAGTCGCACACCCATCAGTTCAAGAGTGCTGTTACACTATTTTCCTACTAGGTCTGTCCTGGGCTGTTTCTTTTTCAAGTTGTTCTTTTATTCTCATAGCTAGCCATCGTCCCTCATGGTTTTGAAAGATTATGAAGTCATCCAAATGTAATGGTATGTGGATGGTACTTCTAATTACTTGTAGAAACAGAACATCAAAGTTATATGCAAGTTTTTCCATTTTTGAGTTCTTCTTTCTTGCGCTGCAGCAATACAAAGTTCAAATCTTGAAATACTTGCATGGTCTTTATTTATGTTGCTTTAATTTTGTTGCTTTTGTTTTGTTGTTGTTTAAATACTCCTACCTAACGGTCTTTCTCCCACCTCTTTTGCTACACCGACTGTTTGTTTCGATGGGATTCAGTTTTACGTCCTAAAGCATGCACCTGATGACCCTCAATGTGCAAGCGAGACCATTTTTTTTAAGACTATGTAACGACTTCTTAGCTTTAAGGAATCATTAGCAGTCGCTCTGCCTGGCACTCATATCAGGGAAGGGCAATGGATGTCCATACATGCTGGGAATGTCCACACATATGAGGCCTGTCAGCCTGGTGTCGCCCAAAGAATGCATTACAGTTCGAGAAAACCTTAGGATTGGGAGAGAGACAGAGAGCGAAGGGGACAGATAGACAGAAAGATGCCGGAGGCTTGTGGCATAGGGAGAGATAGAGGCACCGGAGGACGGCGAAGTTAGAGAGGGGAGGTGGAGGGAGGGGAGGGGGTGGAGGGGGAGATAGACATTGTAGGAGATAGACATAGGATGAGTCAGGGTTTGAACGATCGGCGATCCTTGTATAAAGGAAACGAACACGCATTCTTTGCCCCTACTGACAAGCAGGAGTTAAAGCCCTTTGATCATTGACCGGCCCAAGCTGTCGTCGCAGGGGAAGTAACAGGAGAAAGACGCAGACTGAGACAGAGATAGTCAGACAAACGGAGAGAGAGAGAGAGGTTGTATGGATAGGCGGAGGAGGGAGGGGAAGACGGCAAGAAGGCAAGGTCAAACAGTCTAAACTGTTTAGAGGAGGGAAGGAGGAGTAGGGATGGCGACTGAAGTAGGCAGGTGCACGTGCCAGTAAGGTCTCTCTCTCTCTCTCTCTCTCTCTCTCTCTCTCTCTCTCTCTCTCTCTCTCTGTGTGTTGGCTTAACCCATTAATGGGCTCACCAACCTGCAGAAACCTGCAGTGGTATCTTTTTTTCGCACCTGAACACACTTGACTCCCCCACCCCCCTCTCCCAGAAAACCAACTTCTTTTCATGATTATGAATTCGACACACTTCAAAACTATTTTGTAATATAAACTTCTAAACCAGTTGATCTAGGAAATAAAGCAATGTTACACAACCCTATGGTCATAAGATTTTTGTTGAAATCTTGTAAATACGTCACACACACACACACACACACACACACACACACACACACACACACACACACACATGCACGCACGTGCGCACACACACAGACGCGCGCGCGCACACACAGGTGCACACACACACACAACACACACACAACAACAACAACAACAACAACAAGAGAGGAACAGAGACAGAAAGACACAGGAGAGACAGACAGAGAGTGAGGCACAGAGAAGTTGGCTGTTTACATGTATATGTATGTGTGCGTCCGTGCGTGCGTGTGTGTGTGTGTTGTGTGTGTGTGTGTGAGAGAGAGAGAGAGAGAGAGAGAACGCCTTCACTCCTACCTCCTGCCTCCTCTCCCTCTCTCTATCATCCATCCCCTTCCCCATTCATAATCTTCCATTTCACCCCTCCATGTGTTTTTATTTGTTGTAAAAGGTCACCCCACACTCACCTCCAATGTGCACGTGCGCGCGCACGTATATGTGTGTGTGTGTGTGTGTGTGTGTGTGTGTGTGTGTGCGTGTGTGCCAACATATGTGCGTCCGTGCGTGCTTGTGAGTGAGTGTGTGTATGTGTGTGTGTGTGCGCGTGCGCGCGCGCGTGCGTGCATGTGCGTGCGTACATGCGTACGTCTGTGTGTGTATGTGTGTGTGTGTGTGTGTGACATGAGCAACACGCTAATAAAGCCTAGTATTGAACACACGAGGCAAACCACACAGACATGCACCATATGTTACTGAGCTGAATAAGCGGACACAGTGATGGGTTGGTCCGGCATTCTGGCCAACTGTTATGAGCAGGCACGTCATCGGCAGAAGCCAAATGGTTGATTCAAATTAATCAAGTCAGTTACCCAAATCAGAAGAGTTTTCGTGACTGGAACTTTGGCCTTTTTTTGTAGCATCAGTTATCGGATTAATGGAGCACCTAAGGCGGTGACTTTTTTTTTTTTTTTTTTTTTTTTTTTTTTTTTTCCCCCCCTAAGGCCGAAATCCACTTCTTAATTTTTTGGTGCTTCACACTGTCCTCTTCATATTTGAGATTGACCGAAGATGAGCTGCAAGTATCATGTGTACTCAGTTTCAGTGAACCGCGTGGCCGTTTCAATGAAACGCTGGGTCCAGTTTTCGCTATTATAAACCCTACTAGGATGAACAAGTTTTATGTACACACACACACACACACACACACACACACACACACACACACACATACACACACACACATATATATATATATATATATATGTGTGTGTGTGTGTGTGTGTGTGTGTGTGTGTGTGTGTGTGTTTATTTATTTAACCAAAATGTCTTTATGAAAGCTCCCCTAGTTCTGTTCATATTCTTCTGAATGCTCGCTGGATAGTTCAAAGCAGATCGATGAAACTGAGTAGAAGGAGGAGACATTTTGGTGCGCCAGAGACAGGGTTACGGATGGAGTGGCTGCACACTAAAAAAAATTAGTGCGCCAGGGCCTTGCTTAAGGAGTCGAATATTTATAGAGTGCCACACACTAGATGGTTTTTGAGAATCTTCATTGTGTCTGAAAGTGAGTTCTCCTCGTTTTCTTTCATATGGTCCATCAAGGTACAAGCCAGGTGGTTCCAAGCAGACAGATTAAAATCAAAGAAATAGGACTTCTTGGGCGCTTCCAGTAGGCGCAAAGATAGGATCAAGGGTGCGTGTGAAGGCCAGAAATGTGACGTCAGCCAAGGGGAAGGTCATGTATTTGAAGACTGTTTCTGATTTCATCGGTGAAATCCCCCCCCCCCCCCCCCCCCCCCCCAAACAAGGGAAGTAAGTGGTTGGGGAGTTTGTTCTTTTGATCAATTATGGGTTTAACATTAAATGCTGGCTCAAATTTTATGGTAGGCCTCAAAACGCTGACATGGATTATGAGTGTTGTTTTAGTGCAAAATCCTAATTGCGGCGTGTGGCCAGTTCTAAATACTGAAACGCTAACTTCAGGTAGAAAACTGTCCATGTAGCCTATTTATACTGAGATGAGATCTGAGTAACTGATATCGTCGGGGGGGGGGGGGGGGGGGGGGGGGGGGGGGGCTGGCCGTGGGGGGGGGGGGGGGGGGGGGGGGGGCGCGGAGAAGGGGAGAGGGGAGAGAGGGGGAAGGGTGTGCAGTGAGAGCTGACATTTGCTTTTATGTTGGTGTTTTTCCTTTTAAGACAACACTTTGCCTCAAAACCCTTACATGGATCATAGAGTAATTTGATGCATCTTCTTAATTTTGGCGTGTGACCTCATTACAAGAACAGCAACTGCTGACGAACTGTTTTAAAAAGTCTAGCAACTCTTCCCCCTGCTTCCATGGCAACTGCTGACGTTTACCGCTCGAGGTCAAAGTTTTTGCTTAC
>JADBJO010002192.1:100000-105000 GCA_016801955.1 Conus betulinus
GGGGGGGGGGGGGGGGGGGGGTGCGGCAGGAAGAGCAACAGGGACCCTATCTCAAACATTACTCGTCATAGACGATGTTCGTCTACTCTCACAATACCACACACACACACGCACACGCACGCACGCACACGCACGCACGCACGCACGCACCCCCGCACCCCCGCGTCTGCACACATTTGTACGCTTACACATGCACATGTATGCACCTGCACCACCACACCATCCCTACCCAACTGTTGAGCCGTTTGACTCAGGGGCTCATAACATAGTGTTGCTAGATGGAGATCACCATTTTCCTTTTGTCAGCCCCTGTTACCACTACTAAGAGCACCACATTTACCATCTCCTTCCGTACTAGTAGTCGTTGTACATAACACAACCAGTCTCACAAACAGTAAAATAATTATTGAATAGTATACTATGACTAAACCTGCTACCAGTATTACTCTCATTATCAAACGCTACTGTGACCATCCCCTACTTCCTGAGTTTACTAAACTTTAAAATAACTCTGTGGCAATTCCTTGAAAGTTTATAAGCTTTACTTTTCAGTAAAAAGTACACTACATTATGAACTTACTTACCCCTGTGCACAGGTCAGCTCTGTCTTTTCTCAAAACATATCACTGCCTAAAGACAATAAGATGGGGCAAATCAAAAATCAAAAACACAGCTGAGTACATGTTCTTAGCTTGACTAGGTGCACTGGCCATCATCCTAGACATGGTTGTAAAATCTACTCAAATGTTTTACGCTGACCAACCCCCAACCCCCCCCCCCCCCCCCCCCCCCCCCCCCCCCCCCCCCCCCCCCCCCCCCCCCCCCCCCCCCCCCCAATAATGACACAGAAAACCTGCTTCGATTTTTGGTAAGTTCGGAAATTAAGAAACACCAATCACAACTCCAACTTTAACGACTATCTAACCCCTTCAATTCCGAAATTAATAACATATCAACTCACGTGACATTGTGACGTAACCTACTATCTCACTTTAAATTTCAATAGAAATTTAGAAGTGTAAAATGGATGGGAGCGCCAATGGTGTGATTGCTTATTGTTTTCGAATGTGCAGATTCCTGATGAAGGCTGAAAAGCCGAAAATTTGAACTAAGAAATAAAGTGGATGAAACAGGCAAGGGCATGCGGATTTCTTTACTTGTTATTATTATATTCCTTCATTGAACTATCCGCGCCCCCTTCTACTGCTAGGTGTGGAGTCAGACTTTTAACAGGGTTTTCTGAAAAAACTATATATATAGATATATATATATATATATATATATATATATATATATATATATATATATATATAATGATTATGATAAAAAGCAAATCTTAAAAGCTGTGATAACAAATTTGTTTCGAGGTCCCTTCCTCTCTTCAGATCCCGTGCCAATCCCCTGCTCTCTGGGCATGGGATTGGCACGGGATCTGAAGAGAGGAAGGGACCTCGAAACAGATTTGCTTTTAATCATTTGTTATCCTGCTTTTAAGATTTTGCTTTTAATCATTATTTTAGCTGCTCCCACATGGTTGAGCACTTTTTTTCTAAAAAAAGCCAGAAGATATACTATATATAATATATATATATATATATATATATATATATATATATACGTATATATACGTATATAATAATAATACAATACGTATATATTATATATATATATATATATATATATATAGATAGAGAGAGAGAGAGAGAGAGAGAG
The DNA here is from genome assembly GCA_016801955.1 of Conus betulinus. Lineage (NCBI taxonomy): Eukaryota > Metazoa > Mollusca > Gastropoda > Neogastropoda > Conidae > Conus > Conus betulinus. The sequence continues at coordinate 101,714 of JADBJO010002192.1, forward strand.
AGAGAGGAGAGAGAGAGAGAGATAGTCCGTACGCCCACCCCCTGACGAAGCCAAATAAAGCCGAAAATTTGGGAAATTTTAATCTTGTTTGTTTTGATTTTTATCTACTTTGACTGTTTACACACACACACACACACACACACACACACACACACACACACACACACACACACACACACACACACACACACACACACACACACATACGAGAGAGAGCGAGAGCGAGAGCGAGAGAGAGAGAGAGAGAGAGAGAGAGAACTAGAGGTGTACAAGTACATCACGTTTTGCCATTCATACTCACAAAGTCTTTTCACTTGTGTACTTTGCTGGCTATATTTTTTTTACACTGTTGTAATAATGGAAACAGCCACACACGTGTAATGATGAAGATCAGGAAGAAAATGCAGTTTGCTTGGCTGTTGTACTCTGTCTTTGTCTCTGTCTGTTTGTGTGTCTGTGTGTCTGTGTGTCTGTGTGTCTGTGTGTCTGTCTGTCTCTCTCTCTCTCTCTCTCTCTCTCTCTCTCTCTCTCTCTCTCTCTCTCTCTCTCACGCGCACCTATACACACATTCTACCCACCACCGCACACGACACACACATACGCCAACGTCACACAAACCCGTACTATTTAAAGTGGTGGTTGAGGCAGCGTGTGCATGACACATTGGTCAATACGTCAACCATTATGTTCCACACACAGGGCGTGTGTGTGCGTGTGTGTGTGTGTGTGTGTGTGTGTGTGTGTGTGTGTGTGTGTGTGTGTGGTGTGTGTGTGTGTGTGTGTGTGTGTGTGTGTGTGTCTTTTAAAAAAGTAACACACACACACACACACATACACACACACAAACGCGCACACACACACTCACACACACACACACACACACACACACACACACACACACACACACACCACACACTTTAAATCAATAGCACTTGACTCAGTTTCCCGCTGATCACAGACTGCGGATGATAACCTGTTTTAAACTGTAAACCCAGTGAAAAGAAACATGAGAGCCGTTATCAGTAGGGATATGATATCGGCAGGTAGACCTGTATGGCCCATTGAGATTCCCGAAAGAAGTCAGATCACTCATTAGAACTTTCACACAAAGCTACGTAACAAGATCCAGCTGAAGTGTGGAGATCAAACACTGAGTACGAGTAATTCTTTTTTTTTTTTTTCTTTCCAGTCTTTTTCAAATTCATGCTTGATTTGAAGAGAACACATGTTCGAGCGAATCGTATCACAGAATTCATCAGAACTGAAAAATAATAATAATAATAATAATGATAATAACAATATTAATGATAAACAACAAGAACAATAATAATAATAATGATAATAATAACAATAACATATAATAATGATAATAATAATAATAATAATAATAATAATAATAATCTATTCGAAAAAACTGAGTGTTGGGAACGAACACAAGTGTACTTGACAGACAATTTTTTTTTTTTTTTTTTTTTTTGGTCGATTGATCTTCTCAGTGAAGCCAAACACAAACCGTCTTTTACCGAGTTCGAGTAATTTTTGCACATTTTGTCGTAATAATCTTCATAAATTCGCTGAAAGAAACATCTACCTTTTGTAATTCTGCTATTGTGGTCCATTACGCAATCTGTAGCCATCAATGTGACAGTTTTTTTTTTTAACCAAACCAATCACGAGGGCGGTCGAACATTGTCTTCAGGCCGCCACATTTTGTGCCCTCAGTCACCTGCGCACGCGCGAGTCGATGAGTCAGGCAGGTGACCTCGATACATGTCTGTGGAATATGAGGAATCTCTCACCCTTCATCCTTCCTCCACTCCATCTCCTTTATTCGTACGTAACTCACCCCCCCCCCCCCCACCCCCCCCCCCCCCCCCCCCCCCCCCCCCCCCCCCCCCCCTCCACCCACGCGCACTCCTCCATCACTCCATCATAAAGCGCGTCACGTGGCCTGTCACGAACGCAGGGAAAATACGCCCGATTTAGATAGCGTTTTGTACTTAGCCTGTCACTGCGCAACGCGCTGAAAGGCAGGCGGGCCTCCAGTGCGGTGGTTAGATTAATTAATCATTGTTATCGACTTGTCTTTGTGAGCAGGATCAAACGTTGAACTTACAGACGGGCACGACTGGCCTGCTATACTTATTCAGGGTGGCTGGTGATTTATGACGAGGATGACGTCAGCGGTGACTTTTTTTTTTTCTTTTCGTGTTTTTTTTTTTTTTTTTTTTTTTTCTTCTGTCAGAACTTTTTATTTGTGTGTTTCATATTATACCAGCCGCAGCATCCTCCCTACCACCACCACCCCCTCCCCCCCTCCCCCCTTCTCTGTCTTCGCTCCCATTACTCCCTCCTCTCTCTCCCCCCCCCCCCCCCCCCCTCCCCGCTCCCCTTCCCCGTTCTCTCTCCCCCGTCCGCCACACTTCCTTTTCTTCTATATTCCACGTCCACAACCCCCCCGTCTCCTATTCCTGTCCTTGACCCCATCCCCTCCCCTTACTCCTTTTAAAGACACCCCCCCCCCCTCCCTCCCCAAACAAACAAACAAACAAAACAAAAAACCGTATTTGCGTTTGTTCATGTTCGATTTGTCCCCCATGAATGACTAGCTCCTTTCAAAGACTTAAGGACTTTACGCAGGTCGTTGCAGAGAGGTTCCAGTGTATTTGAAATGGATGTGGACAGTTGATAACCACTAAGTTTTCACCCCCACATCCTTCTCCACGCCCCTCCCCTCCTCCCCCCTTTTTTTTCTTTTCTTTTTTCTTGTTTTAATGTTATTTTACTCTGAGATCCAGCTGATGTTCACTGAGTGGAAGTCTTATGGCGAATGCATGGTTCTTGGGATAGCGTCTACCGTGTGTCTTCAACTGTTTAACAACATTTTGATGACTTTGAATGGATAAGCGTACGTCCTTCTTACATATGAATTATCTAGCTATATAAGCAATTGTTTGCGTGTACATACACACACACGCACGCACGCACGCACACACACACACACACTAAATGCTGGAGTTTGTGACGACACATCGTCTCGCTAAGTAAGTGAATACCTATCGTATAATTCACATGGAACAACAACAACAAAAGCTTTATCTATTGGTTTTATTTCCGTTTATGTCGTCATGATGATGGAAGCTCAAACGGCAGCAGCATATGTCAATCTTTTTCTGCTTGAACTAAAGAACAGACTAGTTAATAATTGCTTTCTGCCGGAACTGGAACCATGTTGCTTCATGCTGTCTTCTTCGTATGATCCCACGCCCCTCTTCCCTATCCCTACC
>JADBJO010002192.1:112500-140000 GCA_016801955.1 Conus betulinus
CTCGCCACGGACAGCAACACGGATGATGAGTCAGCCAAGAAGAAATACAGGGGGAAAAAATGTAAATAAAAATACATGAGCAAAATAATAATGTTAAGTCTCAGTGTGAACACCGGCAGTCTAGACGTGGACGGCCCCCCTTCTTTGTCTTTGGCCCAAGGTTTCTTTCTCCGCACCCCCCCACCCCTCCCCCCTCCCCACCAACTCCAGTCCCGCCCCCACCTACATCTGTATATTGCACAGGATGGATAGATGGACTGTTCAGTGTGGCAGCACTTAAATTTCCACCTCCCTTTGAACATGATCAACGTTTCTGCGGGTTCAAACACACACACACACACACACACAAAAGACAGACGACGACGAGAAGAAAGAGGTCAAGCATTTCACTGTGTGACAGTCCTCTTACGTCCTACTGCTTGATCTGAATAACGTGGGGCTGAAACAGAAACACGCATCTTTATTCACTTTAGTTCCTAGCACACGCAACAACATAATTTCACTTATGTTCAGCTAAACACTATCCCTTCCCTAACTCGCGCTTCCGTTCTAAAGAGGAAAAAAAAACAAACCCAGAGTGAGGGCTCACGGGGAAAGAGAGGGGGCACCAAATTTTCAAGTGCATTATTTATTATTTTATATATATATATATATATATATATATATATATATATATTTTTTTCTTTTTTTTTTTTACCAAATTTTGTATTTTTGGAAATTCATTTTCAAGACAGAAGTTCCTAGAGAATTCGAGGGGGTTTGGCAGCTGTATTTCCACCAGAAGCAGAACATTAAAATAAAAACCTCATTGGGGCAAAACCGAAAATAATATTTACACGCACATGGCAATGCGTAAACTCCCGTCAACACATCTTGAAAGGAAAAACAAAAAGACTTACAAATAACTCTGCTCCTCCTCTTGGGGAAGAAAGAAACTTCCATACAGACACATAAACAATGTTGCTGGTAACAGTGAGAAGGCCTACAAAGACAGTGGTACTCAAATAGGTGTGTGTGTGTGGGGGGGGGGGGGGGGGAGAGTATAGGCTAATCATAAAACTACAGCATTCTATCGACCTTCGAAGTGTACTCTAATCAAGAAAGAAAGAAAAAAAAGGAAATCGAACTACTAAGTGGAGGAGAGCAAACTGATTATGAAGAAGACTTTTCTACTGTGTCTTAAAAAGGACAAGACATGAAGGTATCAAACTCTTCTCTGACGTGACGTCACTCAGGGTTCATGGGTTTTCCTTGTATAGAGAACCCTTGGTCGTCTCTGCATTTACGCTAGGTTTTGTTTTCCGTTCAGTGGTCGGGTTGAAAGGAGTCTGTGTGTTTGTTTTCCGTTCAGTGGTCGGGTTGAAAGGAGTCTATGTGTTTTGTTTTCCGTTCAGTGGTCGGGTTGAAAGGAGTCTGTGTTTGTTTTCCGTTCAGTGGTCGGGTTGAAAGGAGTCTGTGTGTTTGTTTTTCCGTTCAGTGGTCGGGTTGAAAGGAGTCTGTGTGTTTGTTTTCCATTCAGTGGTCGGGTTGAAAGGAGTCTGTGTGTTTGTTTTCCATTCAGTGGTCGGGTTGAAAGGAGTCTGTGTGTTTGTTTTCCATCCAGTGGTCGGATTGAAAGGAGTCTATGTGTTTTTTTTCCATCCAGTGGTCGGGTTGAAAGGAGTCTATGTGTTTGTTTTCCATCCAGTGGTCGGGTTGAAAGGAGTCTATGTGTTTGCTTTCCATCCAGTGGTCGGGTTGAAAGGAGTCTATGTGTTTGCTTTCCATCCAGTGGTCGGGTTGAAAGGAGTCTGTGTGTTTGTTTTCCATCCAGTGGTCGGGTTGAAAGGAGTCTATGTGTTTGTTTTCCATCCAGTGGTCGGGTTGAAAGGAGTCTATGTGTTTGTTTTCCATCCAGTGGTCGGGTTGAAAGGAGTCTGTGTGTTTGTTTTCCATCCAGTGGTCGGGTTGAAAGGAGTCTGTGTGTTCTGAATTCCCATTGCCCTTGCTGGATCGACTTGAGATCGACAGTCGGGGCATTTTTGTCACGGTAATTTCTTGTATTGAATTGTAACTTCACCCAGCAACTCGATACAGCGAGGAAAGCCAGAAGAAAACTAAATAGCTGAGTGCAATGATAAGGCACAAGCCTTTTGTCGTACAAAACGGGTTCGTTCCACTAAATAAAACAACAACAACCGTTTTTGTTGTTGTTGTTTGTTTCAACCTCGTTCAATTCATGTAATGTTTGTTTGCAAACAAAGGTTTGAAAAGCATCTTGTTCGCTTTTTTTTTTTTTTTTTTTTTTTTTTTTCTTTTTTTTTTTCTTCGTGTTTTCTTCGAAATTCCATACTGCGACTGTGTCGGCGGCTTTTCTATTTTTTTTTTTCTGTACTTACTTTCCCAAATGTGTATATCAATGACAGTAAGCACAAACGCATTTGCATGGTTTATGATCAAAACGCACAGTTAGTTTCAACGTATTTTGAGTTTGTTCATTTGAGAGAGAGAGAGAGAGAGAGAGAGAGAGAGAGAGAGAGAGAGAGGAGAGCTGGGGTGTGGGGTGGGGTTGTGAAGGGCGGCTTTGCTGGGCGGTTCTACTTCGAAAGGGCGAACACTTCGTGTGGAACAGAATACTGGGCCGGCATGAATTCAGTAAGGTAACAGAATTATTCCGTTGATTCCTACGTGACAACAACCCCCCCGCCCCACCTCTGCCCTTGTCTTCAAAGACATCCAAACAAAGAATATCCATACACACGAGGATGGGACGAGAGCAGGCCACGTCAAAAAAACGAGATGCTCCTTAGCTTGTAGCTTGTCAGATGATGCGTATCACAAGTGGGTGTAAATCTGCGTAACATGACAAAAAAGTAGAAACCGGATCGCATTCACTTTTAAACACTCGGTAGCGTCTCCCTAGAGATGAACTGTTTCCTAAGTCACTGTTGTTTAGCAGGAGGACGCGTGTCCGTTCTCGTTTGTCGCGAGATTTCACCCAGTTTTCCGATTGCTTGAACTCAACAGCTGTATGTGAAAACCAATCTTTATCACATTCATGGAGTCAAATATGAAACAGCACGGTTTTCATCATCAAAGTGTCTTTTTGTTTAACGTTCACGGGTGTGCGAGAAACGTGTAATAAAAGTTCCACATTCACAGAATGTGTTGAGTCAGTTCATCTTTGACATAGGCCTGCATCTGACAGATCAGGGTTTTGTTTTCTCTTTTCCCCCCCCCCCCCCCCCCCCCCCCCCCCCCCCCCCCCCCCCCCCCCCCCCCCCCCCCTTTTTTTTTTTATCACGTGAATGTTTATCACACGACATCTTTTTAAACAGGGTGAACACAGTTAAAGTTGCGAGCATATAGTATACCAGATACCATCTTCAACACTCAAGCATGAAAAATCAAGTAAAATACAAGTTACAGATAGTCTACACAAAGTTCCATCTGCAAGCACGGTCCACTTCCGCTAGTCACTCTCTGGCATTTCCACTGACAGCATACATACAGATGGCGACACACACATCACATCTCTTCTGAAATCGTTCCTCTTTCCGTTTGATAACGAACATCGATTGTATTGTATTTTGAAAAAAAAAAAAGAAGTAAAGACAAGAAAACAACACAGTTCTTTAACCAAATATTTCAGACGGCAAATCTCACAGTTTTGAATCACAAAGTTTTGTTTTTTTTTTCTTTCCTAAACTTTTCACTTTTGACTATTTCTCTCTATCCCAGAACACATTCAGGTCCACGTCCACATCAGGTGGCATAGCAGATAAGGATAAACAGGGAGGGGAGCGGGAGGGCAAGGTAGAGGGACCTATATAACACACCAGACGCATATTTCATGGATGCGGGAATTCGCAAGTGGCTTCCGTTTTGCGGCGAGAGACGAGAGTTAACGAGACGAGCGCCAGACAAATTCTTCTGAAACACAAATCTTCAAGCTCTTCTGGGGTTTCCACTAGTCGTTTCATGCACCAATAAAAGGACGTCACAGCTTTCCCTGGATCGATCAGAGGCTGCATCTACTGTTGGTTATTATCCTCGCGAGACTTATAGCCCCCAGATTCTATAGCAATTACTCGTCATTACTTTGTCTTGGTTACCGCGCGAGTCAGGCATAAAACCCCGCCAGTAGCAAAACTCGCAACAATTTCTAGCCTCGCAGAAATACCTAGCCTCTAGCCTCTGTGAAACGCGTCTCAGAATGACTACGCGTTACGGTGGGCAACGATAGTTCCAGCACGTGTGTCAGAAAACCTGAGGGATGGGACAAACTGCTGTAGCTGACAGGACGTCGCTGGGACACGGGTATGCGTGTGTGCGTGTGCCGCTGGCTGTGAAAGAAGTTCCAATAAAACATGAGCAGTGTTCACTTCGATTGTTCGTGCAGTTCGTGCAGTGCTATAACGAAAAACAAACACACAAACAAACAAACAAACAAACAGTCTGTTTGTCTCAGGCCACTGTCACAAAAATTTTCCGAACGTTGCCTGTCTTTCCGTTGGGCGCCAGGGTTTTAAACGCGCGACCTTCCGTTGTTACCGTCTGAGCTGTGCAGACAGCCACGGCTAGCAGCCTGCCACTGATTGTAAAAGAAGGCGCTGTGATCACCGGCCTGTACAGTCATCCGACTTCAGCGTTGCATGTCTTGAACAAGGATGACACCGAGATAATATCACACATGTCTCATCGATCACCAGCACAACAGCGACTGATCACCAGACCACACGACCACTGGCTCCACCGACAGCTGGTCTTCTGACCACAAACGGCTGGTCAGCATCGACACCGATCCCATTCATCGGTGATGCAGTTTCATCTCTAGCCCACCTGATCTACTGTTTAATTCATCGCTATTTCCAACCATTACTCTTTCAGGTAAGCACCAGCGTGATGAATCACTGGTCCAACTGATCCACTGGTCTGACAATGCACAGGTCCAGGTCATCAAGGACCCATCAGATCATTGATGATCCAACACGTGCATGGCCCAACTAACCAATCGGATTACGAATCCACCCGATCTTCAGCACTGCTTTTTACCACTGGTTCACTTGGTCCAAACCCATTGCAGGATCAGCTAAACATTGGCCTGGCTGATCATTCAGCATTGATACGGCCCCTCTGGCTGGGTTCTGAGCAATAACAATTACCATTGGCCCGTCTGCTCCCTGGCCCACCTGATTGGTCACTCATCATTGGCAAATCTGACCCAATGGATCACTGACCTTTGGCCCGACTTACCTAACTGGTCACCGACGTGGTGAACCCAACTGATCATCAAGCTGTCCGACCACTGACACACTAGTCACCAGCCCAACTGACAAGACTGATCACCGGCACAACTGAAGACAAATATCAGCTGCAATCACAGGGCAGAACGAATGCGAGCTTGTTGAATCCTAACAGAAGCGTATCACTGGGTAAAGCGGAAGAAAGCTCCATGACAAGACGGGAATTCAGTGCCTATTGCTGGTACGTTTCGTCAAGCTTTGAGGCTGGCCTCTACCTGAAGTTCTATGAGGTCCACGAAAGTCAGGCGCCCCTCTTTGGCTCCCGTGTAAATAGCCCTGATCTCTCTGTTCTCAGGCTTGAAGGGCACGTCGATCCGCTCCACAAGCACTTTGGAGATGAGATAGTCCAGCAGGGAGATCTTGAGGTTGGGGTCTGGAGGAATGGGGGCACCGTCTGCACTCTTGCTTTTGCTGGAATCACTGGAGGAGCTGGAGGAGGGTTGATCGCTGCCGGGCTCGGAACTGGTGTCCCCTATCCTGTCGTTACTGGCGTTGCTGGTGTCCGGTGGTGGGCTCGTTGCCTCGTTGACGCCTGCACTGTCTCTGGTACGAGGGCTCGCTCTCTTGCCGTCGATGTCGTCACTACAGAAGTAAGAAGTCGCCTCTCCCTGACTACTGCTTGGGATTTCACCGTCTTCGTGTTTGGACATGCTACTGGTGGATGCACGCTCCCTGCCATCACTGTTCATTTCAGCGCTCTTGGGTTGCAGCTTTGCTTGTTTCTCAGTTATGCCGTCGTCATTGTTGGACTGAAAACGCCCATCCTCTTTGTTTTTGCCGCTTGAGTTGGGACTTGCCTCCCGATCGCTGTCGCTAGTGCTAGCGATCTGGCATCCTCTCTGACCCCCATTGCTGAGATATTCCTGGCGTCGTGCCATGAACTCTCTCAACCTCTCTTCTCTGGCTTTGGCTTCTTGCCTTTCTCGATCTTGTCGCATTTTGGCCAAAAGAGTGGTACCAGTGACCTTCAGTGGTTGCGTTGTTGGTTTCCTGCCTTTGCCCTTGCTCGGTTTGTTCAGGGGAGGCTCCAGACTAGTGGAAGAAAGAACGGCATTGTCTTGGATAGGGTTTACTTTTGGTTTGGGGTGGATCTTCCGACCGCCTGGTTTGGCATCGTCAACAGCTGATCGTTTTATAGATGATGCAGGTTTTGTTGGAATCGCGAAGGTTACCTGTGGTTGTGCTGGTGAGGCGTCTACATTCTGCTTGGGAAGACTGACGAGAGATGAATCTGAGGTATGTGAAGAAGACTGTGGGATCTCGTTCTGTTTTTCCTCGGTCTCACCGTCCTTAAGAACAGCAGGGTCGGGCCCTCCTTGTTCTACTTTAGTTTGCTGCTCATCAGTGGAGGATTTGTGATCTGATGAAGCGACAGACACTGAGGTACCAGAGGAGGATACAGTGGGTGACGAGGAGGCTGACAAATCACTCTGACTCCTATAATCACTGCTGTCCATGGCAATGCCATCAAAATGGCTGGAGACCGAGACTGTGGGAGGGGGTATCTGTGGTGATGGCCTCGTAGTATCCTCAAAAGGTCGATAGAATGGTCTTGGTGATGTTTTTCACTGCTCTGAGCCAAGCTCTGGGGTGGGAGGTTGAAGCGGCTTCTGTTGTGGAGTCGGCTGATCATTATACTGGGAAGGGGAAACTGCATTCTGCTGGGCAGATGCAACACTTCTTGTGGCGGGGGAAATATCTTTGGAGGAAAAGAAGGTACACCGTTGAGGGGAGGCAGTACAGAGCTCTGCTGTGGAGATGGCACCACGTTCTCCCTGGGAGAAGGGAGTAAATTCTGGTGGGACGAAGGGAGAAACGTTGTGTTGAGAATAGGCAGAGAAGGACCCAGGAGCAGACAGCGAAGAGCTGTGGCCGTGGAGAGACACCGAGATCGGGGAAGACAACAACCCTTGCTGGAAACTGGAAGAGAGTGGGAGCGGGAGCTGGAAAGCATCCGGATGAAGATGAGGCGAGACTGAAGAAGCCGTGTGGAACAAGGTGTGGTGGACGTGGGAAGACACCGACATGGGAGAATGGTGCCAGCTCTGCTGGAACAGTGGAGATACTGAGCGAGTGAAAACCGAGTTGTGAGGAATCGGCAGACCCAGACTGACGCCAGCAGAAGATTCTTTATGCTTCACCTCGCTTCCACAGACTGCGCTGACGCTAGCACTGACGGAAGGTTCAGACCCGTAGAACGGACAGCCCTGTCTCTCGTGGACGGGCTGGTAGTACGGCGGGAGGCTCTTGCCCAGCATGTCTGCTGGAGCAGAAGAGGATGAAGAAGGGAACTGCTGGGAAAGAGATGGAGCGCCGCTCGACGCGTTCTCATGAGTGAACTTCTCATGGTCCGAAGAGGAATAGTAGGGCATGGAAGAGTAGGTCTGGGAGAAGTAATCATGGGTGGTGGTGGGTTGCAGGGATGCCCCTGAGCCGGACCCGTTCTCCAAGCCAAAGGAAGGAAAAGCAGGGTTGGCTACGTCCTCAATTCGAGCACGTTTCGCACCTCTTTCTTCACACGATTCCTCCATGGTCCTCTTGCTGTCTGCGGATGGTGGAAAACCTCGCGCCACGCTCAGATCCAGAGGCTGGATCATTTCCCGCTCTGGTGGAAACATAGTGTGGTTGTAATCGTAAGCTTGAGGTTTCTGCCCGTGCGGCTGAGGATGATGGGGGTGGTCTTCTTGCGACCCTGTTATTGTGGCTGGAGGTTGTTGTTGTTGTTGTTGTTGTGGTGGTGATGGTGGTGGCAGTGGTGGCGGCGGCGGCGGCGGCGGTGGTGGCGTCGGTTGGTGTGGGTTGTCAAACTGGCTGAAGGAGTTGAGGTGGAAGCTGTCCACTTGTTGAACAGACATGCTGGCCAGGGTGGAGAAAGAAGTCACCAAGAAGGGCCGCTCGCTGGATCACGTAAGCAGGTCTGCACAGACGTACATCACGTTGTTGTCATACACGTTGACAGATGTCAAATCAAAACACAGAGTATCTACATACTAACATATGTGTCGACAGATGTCACATCAAACATTGCCGATTCACTTTAAGTCAAAATATACTTCGTCAACACACATTGACAGATTCACTTAGAGACAAAACACGTCCCCTCCAACCACGACATTATATAGATCCCACTTCACGATAAAACACGCTCCTTCCACACACAAAATGTATCTATTCACTTCAAGACAAAACACACTTCATCCACACAAGATATACACAGGTTCTCTAAAAAGACAAAACACACGCCCACCACACTAGACATATACAGATTCAAGACAAAACATGCCCCATCTACACATAGATCCACTTTAAGATCAAACACACCTTGTCCACGTGACGACAAATACAGATTCACTTAAAAAGACAAACCACATCCCTCGATAATGTGTAAACCACGAGACGAATACCGACTGTTCTTGAGGCTGATTGCGAAGAGGCATTTTTTTTTTCAGAATTCAACGAATCATGTAGATCGATGTACGTGTGTGTGTGTGTGTGTGTGTGTGTGTGTGTGTGTGTGTGTGTGTGTGTGTGTGTGTGATTATATTTATATTAGTACAGTTGTAAATGAAAGAGACAAAGACACGCAGATGAAAACCGAAGATGACGTTTCGACAACCTAATTTCTAATTCACTTTCAACCCGATTAAAATCCACCTCGTCTTCAACATGAACAAGATCAGCGTTGTCTTCGAGAACAGAGATTAAAAAAGATTTCTCAAATTATATTTAGCCATTAGTTTTGTCCCTTTGCACCAAAAAAAAACAAACAAAAAAACAATAACGTCCTTCGATTGATAAGGAGGGTCGACGGCGAAAATGTTTTTGTTCGAGCTCCTTAATGAAAATGTTTTTTTTGCTCGAATAAATTAAGAAAAAAAACCCACACACACACACACGCATTCTAAACCACAAGAAAGGCCGACTCTTAGATTAAGTAACCTACGTTTTTAACTCTGCTCTGTTACGTTACGCGTCAGGGAACGGGATGGCCGAACTTTGTCCAAACTTTCCCTGCTGCGACTGGTCGTTAATCAATAGAGCCATTTCAGTGGCTGGAGAGCGGCGGGGAGTCCTGGCGAGGGTGACCGGGAGGTGGAGAAGAAAGAGTGAAACCAAACAACCGATGAGGGGTCGGAGAGAGGGACCTGAGAGAAGGGAGCGGAGCGCGAGGAGAGACGAGGGAAACAGGGACGGAAGAGAGTGAAAGAGAGAGCAGAGGGAGAGACGAGAGAGGAGGGAGGGAGAGAGAGCGAGGAGAGAGAGAGAGCAGAAGAGCACAAAGACAGAAAGAAAGACAAACAGACAGACCTGAAAGGGCACCAGACCGACACAAAATACCCAGACACACCCACCCTCTCTCTCTCTCCCTCTCTCTTTCTCTCTTCTCCTCACAATTTGAAAGTCGACAATCAGAGCTAGATTAGCGATGTTAAGGAGGAAGAGCTAGAGAGATCGCGAGAGGAGAGTGAAGGGAGAGGAGAGGCGAGGAGAGTTCCTGAGAGGAGAGAAAGAGATACTAGCCCTACCACTACCATACCGACCCTACCTCCTCCCATTTCCTCCATACCTCTTCTCCCTTCAAACCCTCTCGCCCCCGCCCGCCGGTACGCATCATTTAGAATGTGAGAGGAGAGAATATCGAGAGATAGAGAGCTGGAGAGGCGCGCGAGTCTCGCTCCGATATATCTCGATCTTCAAACACTATCACACCTTTCCCCGCCATTTCACTTCCAGCGAATTCAACATCAAAACTTTTCATCCTTCCATCCGAAAACTCTTCCGGCTTCATGTTCTCTCTTTTTTTTTCACTCACACTTTGCATTCTTTTATCTCTTCTCCCTTCATCACCGTGCTTATGATATATATCCCTCTTCTAGATATCGTCTCGATTTCTGAGAGTGCCCTCGGGCGGTGGTCGTCCGGGGGCCCCCCCCCCTGAAGAGACATTCAAACAATTGTCGCCCCTTGAACAATCCGCATGCCACTTTATTGTCAAGAGGGGATAAGAGACAGTCCAGGCTAACAATTCCACAGTCCCCGGCGTGGAACAACTAAACCTAAGACCGATGGTCGGGATATTACTGGCCTAACTTCCATTCCTGGGCAATCAGGAAACGGAGGCTGAGAAATTTGATCATGACATGGGAACAGACGTGATCTCCCCTAAGGGCACTCCCTTTTCATAGTGAGGCAAACAAAAAGAGTACACATTACTGTGAATTGAACTGCACGACTAGTTCGCCCCTCGCCTACCCTTCATAGTGCGTCTCCTTGAGTCAGGAACCTGGTTGCCCCTAACGAGGGGAGCCCCTGGGCATAGTAATAAGAAATTCTGAGGGTCCCCCCAAACATGTAAGGTTCTCTCTCGCGGGTCTCTAACTCAGTGGAACTTGTGCCAGCAGAATCCCGTATCCGATCCATTGTCATACTTTGAGATCTCAAGGAGGACGATGCAAAATCTGAATAATAGGCAGCTCTCCCCCTTGAAAATTGTAGAGACTCATCGAGGGGATATTCCACAACAGCTACATCAAACGGCTCACAGAAATAAAGTTCTCAATGGCAGCCTCCAGATTCTCTGTACTTTTTTACGATCAACTTCTGCTATTATGTCACTGTCTTCACCAAGGCGAAATTGTGACTCAGCCAAGAAAATTGGGCATGAAAGCTCATTCTGTTTAGCAGGATGCGCATCGTAGCATACATACATCCACTTCAGGCCTCATCATCACATTACACTTATGACATAGGTTTTCCTTTTACTTGCATTCCACTTCTTCCCCCTATTTGCCTGTGCACCACTACCTCGCCCCCCCCTTCGTGTCACACCGGCTTTTCTCCACCAGTATCAAGTAAGAGGCATCTTCATGAGCCTATCCTTCCAGTCTCCCAAAACCGATGCCTTGATATTACCTATCCCGTACACTGGTATTGTATGCTGCAAGACTGGGTCTTCTACTACAATTATTCAAAAAGTAGTTAGGATTGTATATCCTCGCTTTTCCGCTAGGTTTTAGGATGTTTGTTAATGTTTTGGGTGTGATAAGGATACCTATGTTTGTCAATAGTTTATTGTGGTGGGAGTGTACGTATACAACCAAAATGTCCCTATGACGAGTCTTGAATAGACATAGACACCGGACAATCTTAAATTGAGAAACAGTTAGCACGAGGTTACAACAGAGTAGTCCAACCGGTATCTTTATGATTCTTACGTTTCAACCTGCAGAACTTGTAAAAGGGGGTTAATCTTTTATTTTTTGATTGGAATGTTTTCCCGTATACAAAGGTTCTCATACTTGAAGAGATAGATACGGCAGCAGAATGGGGTGCTGTGCTGAATTACAGCGACAGCTTATCTCAGATGCTTGTAGAGTGTAGAAGAGAAACAGAAGCACTAGTAATCAGACCTTTTGAAAACACACAAAAATTAAAGGTCAGAGACAGCTTGTTGAGATGATGAGCAATCTGATTAGTTATGAGGAGAAGGAAATGCGTGCAGAAATGTTACTCTCCTTATGAAAGGGAAAGGTCGGTCTCAACGGATGGCTTAAGAGAATCCATGACGGAAACCGAACCCGATGGAGAGTCAGTGAGGAGGGTGTTTCAGTCTCGCGAAGGAGTGCGGTAAGGTCCATGTTTGCTTATTAGGCCCCAGCTGAACGCAGAGAGATAGAAAGGTGACCGCAGATACGAAGGGCCCAATCAGGCGCTGCTGTAACCACGGTAAAAAAAAATATTCACAAAGCCTCTTGCGACGAAGCCGGAAGGGAAGGGAAAAAGGGCAAGATTAGGGGACAACTGATCAGGCCCAAGGGTGAACAGAAGCATAACACTCACTGGGGGAGAGAGACTCTCCTCTCTTGACTGATGACGAATAGGAACGGCAGGGAATAAGCTCCCCCGACTTTTATGGGGGTATCCTTCCTGGATTGAATTATGCGCTTAGTGTGAGTTAAGGGGCATTTGCTTGGACTGGTGAATTGTAGGACAACAAAAAAAAAAACAACCACACAAAAAAAAAAAAAAGCATGTACAACAATCAGTGATGCAAGGGGGAGGGGTATCGAATGGGATGACAACCGTACACGGTACTTTGCTGCTTCACGTACAAATTGTGCTTTTATGCTATTCAGTTGAGAAAACGTTGGTATTATGTTATTTGAATAAAGCTTGGCTTTTGCTATGGTAGTGGGTAGAATATTATATCTACTATATAGCTTTGTACTGTGGGTGGCGGACTTAAGAGATATAGTATTTCATCTCAGGATACATTCCCATGCATTTAATCTGGAAGTCATTTTATCTCTGATATGGTCTGGTTCTATTATAGGTAGCAGTCTGATGTTTAGGAAAGAAAAAACTGACGTGAGATTACACTTTTGCCAATTTAGCTTGTCTTTTTGCATGTACCTTCAGGTTTAGTTTCAGTTTCATCAAGGAGGGTGTCACTGCATGCGGACTAGTCTTGATGGACAGGAAGTGGGTCACACTACCCCAATTGCACATGGGAATATAAAACTTCGGCCCACAGAGAAGTACTGCCCATCATATACTTATCACTGAGAATCATGCCCCCTTGTGTTGAAATGTCAGTCCTAACTATCATTGAAAGAAGGGCATGCTGATGTTTGATTCAAACATTGTTATTACCACAGAAACGTGTGTCTGTGTCAGTTAGGAAGGCATACCACACCTTGGTTTATCTGTGATGATAATTTATCATACATATTGGTGATTAGTAATGAACTATCACTTGATACCTGACATACCTTTCTTGGTTCGTACATTCTTTTATTTGATGGGTCTTTTTTCCTACTGGGGTATATAATGCTTTCAGTGCTAGCATTACATTGAAATACCTTTGTGCATAATACACTGTCCCACTACCCCACCCCCCCGGTATATTACATGCTTGATGCTGAGCATTACATTGAAATACCTTTAGGCATAATGACACTGTACTAGAATATAATTTTAAATTACACTGCAACAGTAATGTTTGAAAACCCTTTGTTGAGCACAGTAAAAGCCATTAAACAATATGTGGTATTGTTATAAAGTTGTAGCTTAAGTACGGCCTAGCTAATGGAGGATTGAAAAAAAAAAAAAAAAACAACCTAAATGGTAGCAGGTCTCGAGTATATTTCTCACCTGTTCATTGTTTTGGTTTTTTGTTTTTACGATACGGTCAACAAAGGAATTCCTTTTGAGTGGGTTTATGTTGTTTTGGCAGGGACACGTATTAGTCATTGACTTATTTTTTTACAAACTGAACATTATGGTGGCTGGCGGAGTTTTGTTTTTTTTTACTTGTGGACAATAACTGGCTGACCCCGTTCTGCTTTTTTATTAACTGAACAGACTGTGGGTTATATGTATTATACCTGTGGTGACAATAATGGACTGCCTACTTAACAGCTTTGAGTCATGGTTGTGTACTGTAGCTTATCTGTCTATCTGTACCCTAGTAGGCTTTCGGATAACGTTTTGGATACAATCACTTGCTTGTATTCTTTGACAGCCCCTCTGCCTGTGGTTCTTTGACAATCATCGATGTTTATTGTAGTATGTTCATTTGTGGACCGCCTGTCGGATCCTGTTGCTGTTCTTTTGGTTGGTGTTTCTTTTTTTTTTTTTACTTAAAGTCTTGTTTCTTTTTTTTTCTTATTTTTTCTTAAGCTTCTTGTTGTTGTTTTGTTTAAGTAAATTCTGAAATGCATGGAGAGTCAATCCATGGTCACTCTGGTTCAGACGTCTCGAACAGGATCTGCTAGGTTTGTCCTGGGAGGGAAATATTTAAAATATTAGGCTGACCGTTTTTCCTCTCAGCCTCTACATCAACATCTCCACAAAGGTGAGACAACACTGGAATGAATGTACACCAGGGCAAATAGCCGGTTACTCGTCTTTATCTGTGATGTTATTGATGGTGGCGAGTCTCTTACCGGTACGTGTGAGGGGTAGTGCGGCCTACACGGAAGGGTACACAATGGAGACACGTACTTGTGGCCCCTCACACAGTGGTCATTGCCTGATACGACACATGACATGACCAGCGTATGTGAACGACATTAACGCTTGTGATTTCACCTCATAGCCATGCGATTGGATAAGATATGCGATCGTGGGTTGTTAGCATGTGGGAACTGATGTCTTCCCTGATTACCTCCGTACGACCTGGCGTGGTACGGGATCACTGATTTTTTTGTGATGCTTACAGTGGATGTTGGACACATGAATGACAGATGTGAAGCTTACGTGGATTGTGTAGAACATGGATCCGACAGTATATGTCACGTAAGTGATTGGGGACACATGATCCCATCGCCATGTCTTTTTTTTTGAGCCCGCACCACACAGGTGCCAGGCAAGCCAAAAGGCGGTCCTAGATACATTCCTATAACATAGTGGTACTTATGTGTTATAGAGTAATGAGTGATAGCGAGACGGGAGGACGAGTGGTATAGGTGAGTGCCCACACAAGTAGGTAATGGACGTGGCTATGCAGGAATGGTTTGACACATGAATGGACAGTAGTGACGCTTACAGTGGATATTGTACGTAGTGGATGACAGTTCACCAAGGCGTGGTTCAGCCAACTACAGTGTTTACAGTGACAAAGGCCACCACCATACTGAGCATGTGCTCTCTATAGGGAGGAGAGCGTGTAGGAGGAGACAGTATTGCTATAGGGAAGGAGGAGCGGGGTAGGAGAGACGAGATATAGCTATAGGGAAGGAGACGCGGTAGGAGTGAGACAGAGGATATAGCTATAGGGGAAGGAGAGCGGGTAGGGGGTAGGAGAGACAGATATAGCTATAGGGAAGGAGAGCGGGTAGGAGAGACAGAGATATAGCTATAGGGAAGGAGAGCGGGTAGGAGAGACAGGGATATAGCTATAGGGAAGGAGAGCGGGTAGGAGAGACAGAGATAGCTATAGGGAAGGAGAGCGGGTAGGAGAGACAGGGATATAGCTATAGGGAAGGAGAGCGGGTAGGAGAGACAGGGATATAGCTATAGGGAAGGAGAGCGGGTAGGAGAGACAGAGATATAGCTATAGGGAAGGAGAGCGGGTAGGAGAGACAGGGATATAGCTATAGGGAAGAGAAGGGGGTAGGAGAGACAGAGATATAGCTATAGGGAAGGAGAGCGGGTAGGAGAGACAGGGATATAGCTATAGGGAAGAAGAGCGGGTAGGAGAGACAGGATATAGCTAGGGGAGAGGAAGGAGAGCGGGTAGGAGAGACAGGGAGCTATAGAAGGAAGAGCGGGTAGGAGAGACAGGAATATAGCTATAGGAATGAAGAGGGGTAGGAGAGACAGGGATATAGCTAGGGAAGAGAGCGGGTAGGAGAGACAGGGATATAGCTATAGGGAGAGGGGAGAGACAGGGATATAGCTAGGGAACAGCGAGATA
This sequence comes from Conus betulinus, assembly GCA_016801955.1. NCBI lineage: Eukaryota > Metazoa > Mollusca > Gastropoda > Neogastropoda > Conidae > Conus > Conus betulinus. Next base: position 128,206 of record JADBJO010002192.1, read on the forward strand.
GGAGAGACAGATATAGCTATAGTGAAGGAGAGCGGGTAGGAGAGACAGGGATATAGCTATAGGGAAGGAGAGCGGGTAGGAGAGACAGAGATATAGCTAGGGAAGGAGAGCGGGTAGGAGAGACAGAGATATAGCTAGGGAAGGAGAGCGGGTAGGAGAGACAGGGATATAGCTAGGGAAGGAGAGCGGGTAGAGAGAGACAGAGATATAGCTATAGGGAAGGAGAGCGGGTAGGAGAGACAGGGATATAGCTATAGGGAAGAAGAGGGGGTAGGAGAGACAGAGATATAGCTATAGGGAAGGAGAGCGGGTAGGAGAGACAGGGATATAGCTAGGGAAGGAGAGCGGGTAGGAGAGACAGAGATATAGCCAGAGAAGGAGAGCGGGTAGTAGAGACAGGGATATAGCTAGGGAAGGTAGAGCAGGTAGGAGAGAGGGGGATATTATCAGAGAAGGCTAGCGGGTAGGAGAATGAGAGGGATAAAGCCATAGATGGTTATCAAGGAATTATAAGAGAAGGGAACAGATCGAGATCGAGGAATTCACATGAGAGAGAGAGAGAGAGAGAGAGAGAGAGAGAGACAGAGACAGAGACAGACAGACAGACAGAGCAGAGAGAGAGAGAGAGAATACGAATACGAATACGAATATTTATTCAGATTTAAGGCCATGGCCCCATACTGAAGGGGGGGCATTACACAATCGTACACTGCAACTTACACCTATGACATTACACATTATAAACCTATCCACAGCAATTATGAAAATATACAAAGTCAAATAAAGTTAATGCACAACAGCACGCAGTCTTTTTTGTGCTTCATAAATAAACATAGCCAGATTGCAGATAATGTTTTCTTTTCTTGACGACAACAGTAATATTACCTTAAAATGACATGGTTCAGTAAAATACTTAGGTTGAATAAGTTTGGTTCTAAGATCATGTAACACAGGACAGCACACAAAAAATGAACTTCATCCTCTTTAGCTAAACCACACACAAACGGCATATAGTTGTAATTCACCTTCGGCATAGTTGTAATATCTGAAACGATGACAAGCGAGATCAGAAACACAGAAATCTAAGAAACACCAAATCTAAACTTGCTAATGTGCTCATAATGTATCGATTCATTTTCACGTTGGCATATGGTTCTAATTCATGCGTTGTCTTAAAGAGTCTATACTGTAAGAATCTATCACTATGATTAACATGATCATGCCAGTTTTGCCATCTACAATCAATTATCCTGTCTTTGAAACATTTTAAAAATCCAGATATGTTTTGAACGCCCTGATTATCCCAAACAAACCCAAATCCATAAGAATTCAAACATTGTCGCACACTAGAAGCCCATGTCTTCTTTCCATTATTATCCAAGAACATCAACATTTTGTATGCTTAAAGGGTAACCTATCTTCATGCATTCTAGTTAACTTCAGCCAGTATTTAATACATTTTACATAGGAGTTTAGGTAAATTGGATATCTTCCGAGTTCTCCATAAATCATATCATTTGGAGTTCTCATATCAACATTTAAGAAACGCTTCAATGCATACAGGTGAACTTGAGAGAGAGAGAGAGAGAGAGAGAGAGAGAGAGAGAGAGAGAGAGAGAGAGAGAGAGAGACAGACAGACAGACAGACATAGATACACACACGGACAGACCGACAGACAGAGACAGATACAGAAAGAGAGAGAGAGAGAGAGAGAGAGAGAGAGAGAGAGAGAAACAAAGAGAGAGAAAGAGAGGGGGAGAGATAGACAGTAAATGATAGAAGGGAAGAATAGAGAGAGAGAGAGAGAGAGAGAGAGAGAGAGAGAGAGAGAGATAGACAGACAGACAGACGGGACGGGAAGGGCAGGTGGTGGTGGTGGTGGTGGTGGTGGTGGTAGGGAACCGTTGCACTACAACATAAACATGTGATCTGGACGACAGCTGCAGGGACCTCCGCTGAGCTGAAGGGTGGCAGTCCACAACCGGAATACCGCCAGGTCATTGACCTTAGCAGACTGAGAAAGACAGGCAACGCACTGAGAGAGAGAGAGAGAGAGAGAGAGAGAGAGAGAGAGAGAGAGAGAGAGAGAGAGAGAGAGAGGGGGGGGGGGGGGGGGGAGGGAGGGAGGGAGAGAGAAGGAGAGAGAGGGAGAGTGAGAGAGAGAGAGGGGGGGGGGGGGGAGAGAAAAGGAGAGACACGGAGAAAGACAGGGTGAGAGAGGGGGATGGGAGGGAGAGAGAGAAGAGAGAGAGAGAGAGAGAGAGAGAGAGAGAGAGAGACAGAGAGAGAGAGACAGGGGAGAGAGAGACAGAGAGAGAGAGAGGAGAGAGAGAGAGAGACGGGAGAGAGACAGAGAGTGAGAGAGGTATTGCATGTATACTAGATAGCCGGTTTAGAGTTTTCACAATGTTCATCTGAACTACAACTATTTCATAAGAAGGACACCAGTCTGCAGTTCTACTACCAGTCTCGAAAACATCTAGGGGAGAGAGAGAGAGAGAGAGAGAGAGAGAGAGAGAGAGAGAGAGAGAGAGAGAGAGAGAGAGAGAGAGAGAGAGAGAGAGAGAGCTAGCTACTCCCATGATTAATCATCTGTTTATTTCAATGCCAATAATACCAAATTAACAGAGAAGACAAACATGGGCCATTTGCCTCAGAAACATGTGGGTTCTAGCACGTCTTCCAAAAAGACACAGGACATCAGTTTTAAATGAATTAGTTTAGCTTTCCGCCTAAAGAACTTAAACATTAAGACATTCGTTTTATACTGTGTACAAAGATACGTGTTTGTTTACTTCATTAGAGCAAAGTCAGACTCCGCTGTTATACAAAAGGAGAGGAAAATGGAAATGTAAAGAATCCGGTATTTAGAAAGTCAACTATCTTCAACTGTTATTTGCTCAGTTCATGCGATACATTTTTTCGAGGACTTGAATGCTAACAGCAACTCAACACCCAATGCTAGTAAACACACTCACACTAAAACAAGAAAAGTTAGAGTGTGCTCTGCATCATACTCCTAGTGGCATCTTCACGTCTGTAAAGAGTAGGGGTGGAAGGTGCTGTCCTATAGGAAATGGACTCAGAGTTTTTCTCTATCAAAAATATACAGTAGAGTTTTTCTATCAAAATTCACATCCACCCTCTCTCTTACTAGCAGTGGAAGGAGTAACTTTCCACCACTAGTTATTGGGATTGCTAGAAATAGTCAAGAACGGTTCATGTGTAATTTACCTTACATTTATGCACTTACAAGTGCTTGTGCTCCGACAGCCAATGATTTTTTTTTTTTTTTTTATGGAAGGTAGATGGGGTGAGGGTTGGCATCAGAAAGGAAATGAACTCTCTTCAACGCCTACAGTTTAACATAACACGGTTTTGACAACCTCATATTTTCAGCCTCTACGGCGATCTATGAGGTTATGGTTTGCTACGTGGCTGGCACCAGTGAGCTCACAAAATGCGTGAGGGAGTGTTGCCACTCCAAGCGTCTTCTCAGTGGCGTGGTGGCGAATGAAATATTCATTCCCTCCATGAGCATCACGACACTGTCAGATAAGAAGGGGAAGTATAGGAGAGGTGGCAACGACATGCGCTACAGTGAGGTTACATTTTCTATCACACTGTCGTCAGAGCCGTGTCTTATGATCATGCCGGCATGCGTCAAAGCCAGAAAGATGGACTCAGGAATGCATGTGAGAGGAAAAGGGAGTAGAGGGAGTGGAGACTGGCGTTGTAAAAATGACATAAACTGATAACACGGACGGAGAGAGAGAGAGAGAGAGAGAGAGAGAGAGAGAGAGAGAGAGAGACAGACAGAGAGAGAGAGCATGGAAATGGCCGCCGATATCATGTCACAATGTGACGTCATCACTACAGATACAAACAGTATAAAATTAAAATGGAGACAGAGGGACATAAATACGATCGAAATACGATCACTGACTGAATGTTGTGGATGCGTGAGATTTTATGATGCAGATTCAGCCGTATCTGCCTAATGAAAAAAAGTTAAAACTCAGGTGCAATGTATGTGGAGCTTCATTTCTGGGGAGAAAATACATGAGAAATTGGCAATATCACACACACACACACACACACACACACACACACACACACACACACCATCAAATTCAGCACATTTGATCGTGCCAGTATGAAAAGGCTAGCATAGTAATTGTGAACTGATCTACATTTTCTCTGGTCACCAAACTCAAACCCATAAATCATTCACCGCGGTGTGACGAGTTGGCAAGCAACTTTGACGTTGATGGTTTTATGACGTGCAGTTGATGGTTTTTATGACGTGCAGTCTATTTCGGAACATCTTTCAGTTACCGAATGCCCTAAGCTTCCGTATTGCGAACATGCAATTCATCATGACTTCCTGTCAGTGACCTTCCTACTGAGTGCAGTTTGGGTGGAGAAACCAGAATATCAAGAATACTCCTAGATGGACAATATAAAGGAGCGGTTTTGAAAAAAAAAAAAAAAAAAAAAAAAAAGGCAAAAACTCCCTTCACTAATGGCCGCATGGATACAGAAGTGTTCTAGATGTAGGCATTGTGCAAGTGGAGCGCCCGCTCCCTTGTTGTTTTAACCTACCCTATTTGAATCGTGTGCCCATTTTAAATGTAAGTGGACAGAGATGGTTTTCAAGCTTTGAAGTCCGATCCTGGTAGTTTTTCTTTCTCTCTTCTAGCGTTCCTAGCCATGCTATACCGACAGACCAGTTTTATGGGCGGAGTTCGCCGTCTGCCTCAACGACGTTGCTGGTTCCCACAGTTTCTTCCCGAGATCCACTGCACTGGGGGTCTTGTTACCTGTCACAGGGTATCAGAGGTGAGACAGGCTTTGGGACTGTAGGCTGACTGGCCTCTGTGGACCAGCGCCACATGGGCACTGATCGGTGTGAGAGACCTTCAGCTTGAAGACACGCGAGAGGAGCTGGCAATGCCCTGTTCCGTGTCTGAAGATGGTAACCTGTCGCGCACTTTCCGTTAGACAAACACCATCGCGAGTGGTTCAAATTTGTAACTGTCAGTTTCTCATCCCGTTCGACCACGGATCCCTCACTGTGGTGTGTGTTACCCAGAAACGAATTAAGTACCATTGGAGGTTTTTTTTTTTTTTTTTTTTTTTGTTGTTGTTTTTGTTTTTTTCTCCAAAACTGAGGTTGAGGTGCAGGAACCAAGCAAAATAACTGTATTTTCATCGGTCCTTAGTTTCAGGTCATATGTCCGTGTATTGAATGTGCGTGTCGTATACACATTCATTGGCATGACCTGTTTGCTCATGAAGTGTGGCATTTTCCGGCAAAACCCGGACTGGTCGTTCTTTCAGATATTCCAAGACCGATTTACTTCGAGTTTGTACATTTCATTTGTGTGTCTATTCATCGATTAAAAAAAAATACTCAAGTGTGACTGTAATTTACTGCTACAAGACTTCCATGACTGTAACCTTGAACTTTTTATGTGCTGATACTTTAACCGCTGTATGACTTCCACGGTCATGATCTTTAAATTTCACATATACTGCTACTTAACCGATGTTTTGACGTCCGTGACCTTGACATTTGACCTTCGCTGAGAATTTACCACTGTCACACTTTCACGACCTTGAAGTTTGACCTATGCAAATAATCGACCGTCAAATGATTTCTATAACTTAAACCGTGACACAAGCTCCCCCCCCCCCCCCCCCCCCCCACCCCCACCCCCATTGTTTGACTTCTACGACGTAGAATTTTTATCTACGCGGATAATCTAGCGTTGAATAACTTCACTGAGTACGAAGAAGTTAGACTTTCGCTGATAATTTACCAGTGTCTGATGTCCATGTGCCTTAAAATTTGATGCACGTCAATGATTCACAGCTGGTTACGACATCGAGCCACGATTTCAAAAGTTTAACCTACCCAGATAATTAACTGCAATATAGCTTCCATGGAACATTTCTGCTGTGTGACTTCATTCAATTTTCGAACTACGCTGATGATTCACCGCCGTGGGTCACCCAGGCCAGGCCGAGTCGGAGTTAACGAGTGGAGTCCCGGGTCAGAGACAGTCAAAACAGAGCCACAACCATGTATCTCTATACATAAATCAGTTTAGAGATACATAGTTGTGGCTCTGATGTGCTTATCTTTAATTACAATTTTTTTTTTTTTTTTCATATTTGAGGGTAGCGTTGCGTGAATCCGTGAATTCCGTGACCCTCACGTGTGACCTAAGCTAATAATTGCGCTATATGACTTCTGTGTTCTTGAATTTGACCTTCGCTATGTCGAATCGTGACCAAGCCTGTTGCTTCTATGTTCACACAAACACAACGAAACAAAACGAAGCCTAAACAAACTCGAGAAAGAAAAGACTATCCAGACTCCACATGAAACTGGCAAATTTGATAAACTGATGAAGAGTTTTTTGATTCTCGAAATACATTCCCATATTTTTTCCGAACGCAGGAGAGAGAGAGAGAGAGAGAGAGAGAGAGAGAGAGAGAGAGAGAGAGAGAGAGAGAGACAGACAGACAGACAGACAGACAGAGAGGTGAAATAGGCTTAATTAAACAAGCAACCAAATAAAAAATAAATAAATAAATAATGAAAAAAATGATTTTTATATAAGTAAACGATAAGTAGATAAAACTCGAGATCTACTAACCAACGTAAGTCTGACAAAAAAAAAAGAGTACTTTCAGAAGTCGGATGTTGAAGTAGGGCTAAATTCATTAACTATATTAATCATACAAAAATGAATAGAATATAGCTTTCAAAAAAAAAAGAAGTATTCTCATAAGTCTAGCTGTTTTTTAAGGCCTTATTCATCCCACACATTGCTCATCCTCGTCCTGAAATGAGCCAATGGGAAGGTAGGAGATATGCCTCGATCGCTTCATTGCAAGTCACAGTAACCTGAGCACAACCCATTAGGGCATGTGCGTTCTGTATGTGTGTGCATATATACAGAGACGGGATGGGAAAGGTGCGAGAGGGGGGACGTGGTAGAATTTGGGGGAATAGGTGGGATGGGATGCTCACACACACACACACACACACACACACACACACACACACACACACACACACACGCACGCACACACACACACACACACACACACACACCACACACACACACACACACACACACACTGAGCTCATACAAATTAATATTAAATGCATGCAAGCATGCATAAATATACACGAACGCTTGCGTCCGCGCGCGCACACACACACACATGCATTTACGAAAGCACTTGCCCCCACACACACACACACACACACACACACACACACACACACACACATTCTGAACTGATCACTGTGTAATACTGCATGCAAAAGAAAAAAACAACAAATGTAAATATGCGCATGCGCGCGCGAACACACACACACACACACACCCACACCCACAACAGACAGACAGATAGAGGGAGAGGAGCGTACGACAGATCTAGATACAAAGATGACAATTTCTCCATATTGCTCCAAAAGCAGCCGCCGAGACAGGATACGGCAAATGGTAACAGTTCCATACGTCACCAATCATGGTGTGATTACCACACAATCAGACGCGTGACATTTCCCGCACACCTGGTCTGAAATACCACATTTCTGAACCCCCTTGGAGGACAATGAAGAAGAAAACAACTCACGCCGCAAGCTTGTTCTTTTTACAGTGTCCTTCTCAGTCCCACCCAATCACACGACTCCCACGCCCCCCCCCCCCCCCCCCCCCCCCCCCCCCCCCCCCCCCCCCCCCCCCCTGCTCCGACAAACACAACCCCACCCAAGTTGTGCCGTCAAGGCCTTAAGATCGGCAGTCCACAGGAAACAGTCACGATCAAGTCGTCCTGAAGCCCCCCCCCCCCCCCCTCCCCCCCCCCCCCCCCCCCCACCCCTCCTCCCCACAAGAAGAGACGATGCACTGCCCGACAAGTCACTTCGGAGCGTGCCGTGGTGCCTGTTCTGATAACACCACACGCAGGACACCATCTTCCATGCTCTACCCTGACAGTAGTTACTGCTTAGTCGTGGAACCATTCTGGGACAGCGTCCTCCACCAGAGAGCGCCATCACTTCCATCCAACGACAGTCCCCATGACCTGGCCCATGCTGAGTAGGTCGAAGCCGAGACCATCACACGAGTACAGCATGAAGGACTGGAAAAAAATTTGAGCACTCACCCCCATCCCCACCCCCATCCCCACCTCGTTTTGTACACGATGATCATTCACAATGAGGATGGTGACGATGTTTTGGAGTTCCGTTCTGGTCAGTGACGAGATGACAGGGCTGTAGATACTCTGCATTTCCTTCCGTTGCGTTATCCCGGTATCAGTCAGGCCCGAGAGAAACAGACACTGCCATGTAGGTTGGAAGTTCAAGCAACGACCCATCATTTCAATGAATGGAACTCAACTGAGTGGTTCCATTCTTCTCAGTTGATCCCATAGCACATACAGTTCTGGAAAAAAAAAAAAAAAAAAAGCCAACGACGCCACAAACTTATAAGCAAACAAACACGTTTTTTTTTCCTCACCTAATCAGACATCAATATGAAATATACAGATGTAACGCCTTGATATGATTTCCTGGTGTGGTCTATGCTACAGTTAATACGAGCTGAAGTTTCACTTGCTGACGTCTCTGAACATTAAAGGATGCAGTATGCCATCCTCAACTCGCTTTTCATCCCGTTTACAACGTGAAACAACCAAAGCCTGAGGTTCCGGTTTTTTGTGTGTTTCATTATTTCATTAGTTTTAGTTTGTGATTTCTTTTTTTTTTTTTTTTTTTCTTTTTTAGCTGTTCCCAATTTTCTGCGCCCACGAGCCAACAGAACTATTTTTTTCTCCGCACACCTTTTTCTTCTGTCTCAAACCTACACGGAGGTTGTGTAAACAGACGATTGGTTGGAAAGATTTATGACACTGGGACAAACAAGTCGCTTTGTAGTATTGCATGAACAGCACGAACAATCGAAGTGACCACTGCTCAAGTTTTATTGGTCTTCCTTCGCAACTACTATGTGCACACACGCACACACACATACCTGGTCACGAGCGACGTTTTTCCTCGGCTTAAAGATCAGAAACAGCTGTTTTTTTTCTTCTCCGTGGGTTTCTGGAACAGGTCCACTGAGGTAAAATCGCAATCCAAAAGAATTTACAAGTTCATCACGAGATGTCCAGTAGATGAACTCTAACTGATCTACCTTCACTGGCGAAGAAGTTCACAGAATTTGGCGAATGAAATGGCCCATGTACCTAGCAACAGTCGTAAATAATAAATGAGACAAAGTAAACACAACGACTAAGTTTAACAAATCTTGTTTCCCATTTGATCCGCTTTTTCGTTTTCAAGTTTTTATCTTCGATACGTACGAACATGGCCGTAAAAGGGCTTGCCTGATGAACGCTATGTGCACACACTGCAGACTTCCAAGGGCTGTGCCGAATTGCTCCCAGCTGTTGCATCAGCTGTTGTGGACAGTACGTTTTCTACGTCAAACTGGAACCTACGGGTGTATTTTGATTATCGTTATTATTAATCTGCCTTTTGACCGTCTCTGGGGAAATGCCCAATCACAGTAAGGACAGAACCACTGACCACGAAGAAAGCACTGGTGATTGCTTGAAAGACGCGTGATCCTCTTCAGAGAGCATGTGAGACGTGTGGCGAAAGCGTGTTGGGTTGTACCGTTTTTACCTGTCGGCGAAACGGCGACGAGTGGGGGGCTGCAGGATGCATGCAGCAGTTCAGCTGGTGGCGGCGTCTGATGCGGTGGGTTCTGCGGTCACGAAATACTGTCTGGTATACCCATGGGGGCACTTCCCTGGACGTTTCGTTGTGCTGCGTTCGGTTGCCATCACACAATGGCATCTGCCAGGAAGCAATTATGCCTCTTGACCTCATGATGGAATAGCACGTGCGTGTCTGCACCCTATGTCAAGGCAGTACAGGTTTCCAAGAGTGATGCAGGATTGCTCTCAGCTAGTTGGTTTGGCAGTTGAGGACAGTCCTTCTCTTGATACCACTGCCACCTTCAAGTTTTTTTTTTCCTCGCCTGCCTTTTGGCTCGCTCTGGGTAAAGGCCTGGTGACGCTAAGAAAAGACCCCACAGACGGCGGGAAAAGTTCTGTTGGCAGAGGGAAAGACGGCAATTAAGCATCCTCTTCAAACGGTATGTAAGACCATGTGGCGAAAGCTTGGCTGTGTCTGGAGCTGTACTGTTTCCACCTGTCAGCGATACAGCAACGAGTGTGGCTGCAAGCTGCATGCTTGGTGGCGGCGTCTTTCGCTTGTGCGCTCCGCAGTCGTGAAATAAGGGCTGGTACAGACTTGGGACTCTTCCAAGGGTGGTGCAGGATTGCTCCCAGCTGGCTACTTCGGCAGTTGAGGACAGTACTTCTCTGGGTCTTGCTGTCATCTTCGGGTATATCCTTTCTTCAAAAGAAAACCAATTCAGTCATTACTCTCTCCACTCCCTCCCCCACGTTCTCCTCACCCCCCCCCCCCCCCCCTCCTCCCCACCCTCTCCCCCTAACATACTCCCATAAACTAAAAATAGTAACATCCTCTGATTGGTTGCTATCGGGTCGAACTCATCACCCAAGTGGGTTGGGAAAGAAAAAGACGAAATCTACCGTGATGAAAACAAACAAGAAAACGCAGTTTCTAGGTGTGGGGTGACATACATATTAGGCAGTCAAACACCATAGAAGGCACTCTAGCTTCATTATTCCATAAGAAATCGTGGTCACACTGAAAACGGTTATTGACATAATGAAAAACGTAACAATGCCCTTTTTTTTTTTAAAAAAGTGAAATGGGATATCAACAGTCATGTCGTTGGTTCGAAGTTACTCGTTTCTTTTCTTTTTTTGTGATGATAATTATTATTTTCATCGTGAAAATACCTATTATGGGCTTTTAAGGTTAGTGTGCCTATAGGCTGGCGTCGCCCAGGTTCTCCTTTGGTGTTTGACTAGAGTTGCTCCCAAGAGATTTCCAACTGTAACTGCGTGCATCAGATCCTGACCTTGGAATCGGAACAACTTGTGGATACTGGTCCTGATAATTGAACCACTTGTAGACGCTGAGCCTAAAAATTAACCCACCTGTAGATGTTGACCCTGAATACCGAAGTACTTTGTAGATCTACCCTGAAAACTAAACTACGTCGTACTTGAGAATACTGGCCCTAGAAATCGAACTAGTTGTAGATGGTGACCCTGAAAATTGAACTTCTTGTGGGCTCTGACCCTGAAGACTGAACTCAGTATAGAAACTGACCTTGAAAGTTGTACAGTCTATAGCGGTTCATTCCGAATCACTTGTGGATAGTGACCATTAGCAGCTTAGAGATACCGACTACAAACAGTGAGCCTCTTGTAGATATTGAACATGAAAACTGAAACTCGTTGAGATCCTGACCTTGATAATAGAACTACCTATGGATACTGGCCCTGAAGATGGAAGCATTTGTTGACTCTGACCCTGAAAAGTGAACGCACTGTACATACTGAACTTGGCGCGTTTGGAGCCACTTCTACGACCCTTACTCCACAGAAGACCCTGTAAAACTGGATAAAGATCTGATCAACCAATTTGCCGACAAACAGACCAGGCAGAAAGATAAACATGACCGAGAAAGAATATCTTGCTTCGAATTATTTCGCCTGCCCTTTAGACACCTATGGTAAACCTGTTCCTGTCAAAAGACGGGAGAAAATTATAATTTCAGTAGTAAAGTGCTTTGTGTTCATCAGAACAAGAAACAAAAAT
>JADBJO010002192.1:145000-150000 GCA_016801955.1 Conus betulinus
ACAGTGGTGAGAGCGTGGGCGGATGTAATACACAACACACACACACCACACACACACACACACACACACACACACACACACATAGGCGCGCGCGCAGCGCGCGCACGCACACCCACAGAACCAAAACAATAAACCAAAAGAAAAAAAAAAGGAAGGGGGGGGGGGGGGGGGGGGGGGGGGGGGGGGGGGGAGGGGGGGTGACGAGTGAAAACACTAACAAGTCAATGAGCAAGTGTGAGCTATACACCACCGTCCACAACAATGATGACATCAACCACACAGAGAGGGGTGGGGTAGTGTAGAGGAGAGAGAGAGAGAGTAGAGAGAGAGAAGAGAGAGAGAGAGGAGAGAGAGCAGAGAAAGTACAGACAGACAGACAGACGACAGACCAGATAGAGACAGAGAGAGAGATGGAAAGAGGCAGACAAGAGAGAGAGATACAGATAGAACAGAGACTGACAGACACAGGGAAGAGAGAGAGAGAGAGAGAGGAGAGAGAGAGAGAGAGAGATAGAGAGAGACTGACATAGAGGGAGAGAGAGAGAGAGATGACAGACATACAGAGAGCGAGAGAGAGAGAGGAGAGCCAGAGATACAGAGAGAGAGAGAGAGAGAGAGAGAGAGACACGACAGACAGAGAAACAGACAGACATAAACAGAGAGAGAGAGAGAGACAGACAGGACAGAGAGAGACAGACAGACAGACAGACAGACAGAGAGACAGACAGAGAAACAGAGCAGAGGAGGTAGGGGGAGGAGATGGAGGGATGAGAAAAAAAAAAAAAGAAGAAGACGATGAATATATAGCGAGCATCTCGTTCTCCCGCGACGCCGAGTCCCGGCCTCACAAGTCAGCCTCCGATCGATCGCCAGGTCGACAACCTGGCAGAGGAGCCACACACACACACACACACACACACACCACACACACACCACCTTCTTCATCATGTGCGGACTTGTGACATATGTTTGGGAAGGTGGTGAGGGGTGGGGGGGGGGGGGGTTGGGGGGGGAGGGGAGGGAGGAGGATGAGGGGAGGGCGGAAGTCGGATGAGGGAGGAGAGAAGAGGGTGGGGATGGGAAGTAGAACGCGCGGAGGGGTGGGGGGTGAAGGGTGGGGGGTGGAGGGGGAGATTTTGGGGGGGGTCACAAGTTTCAAACGGATGCCCTTTTCTTTCTCTCTCCGTCCAGGTAGAGCTGTCTGTGATCCAGCCTTACCTCTAAAGCTACGAAGCGGACGATCTCTTGTGATCTGAAATTTATGGTCAGGATGGACAGGAAGGGAGTTGGAGGGCGGGAGGGAGGGAGGGAGGGACGGAGTTAATGGGATGAGGGGATGTGGGCAGATTGGGTTGGGGGTGGGAGGGGGGAGAAGGGGTGGTTCGCCGTCCCAACGTAATTTGATGATTAAGATTGATCAATCCAGATAACCAACCAGCCATCCGACCCGACCACACACACACACACACGCACTCGCGCAACACACACACACACACACACACACACCCGGCACAACACCGGCAGGCAGGAGAGATAGACAACGTAGAGCGAGAGGGAGAGCAGGCGGAAAGTGTGTGTTGGGAAAAGAGAGGTGGAAAGGGGGAGGGGAGGAGAGTAGGAATGAGGAAAAGGAAGGCAACAGGAAGAACAGAAGACAGAGAGAGAGAGAGAGAGAGAGAGAGAGAGATAGAGAGATAGAGAGAGAGACGACAGACAGAGAGACAGACAGACAGACAGACAGAGAGAGGAGAGGAGGAATAAGGAAAAGGAAGGCAGCAGGAAGAACAGAGAGAGAGAGAGAGAGAGAGAGAGAGAGAGAGAGAGAGACAGACAGACAGACAGACAGACAGACAGACAGACAGCGAACCATTTTTTGAGCGGATGATGGGGAAAAGCACGCGACGGGTTGCTTAAATCATGCCCCTTACGAATGACAAGGAGACTAACCCAAAAGAAACGAAATGATTCATTTCACGTGAACATTTCATGTTCTTTATTACGTTTTGGTCCGGTAGAGGGTTGCATCTCTGTAGAGATCCCAGCGAAAGCTGTTTTTTAAACGAAATTCTCCTCCGTTATCACCGCAGACGTGACAGCGAATCTTAGGCCATTATAAAAAAAAAAAATACTGTTAACCACTCACTGTCTATTCATTTTGATCTCTCTTGGATACTTCTTGAATTCTTACCCCTTGGCTAAATTAAAAAAAAAACAAACTTCTTTTTAAAAGATTACTCTTTTATCCTCTGTGTGTGTGTGGTGTGTGTGTGTGTGTGTGTGTGTGTTGTGTGGTGTGTGTGTGCAACAAATTTCGTTCAGTTACAACAAATATGTAAATTTTCATGATACCTTTGGCTTGCCTCATGTGCTCTCTCTCTCTCTCCCCCCCCCCCCCCCCCCCCCTCTCTCTCTCCCCTCTTCTTTCTTCTTCTTCTTCTTCTTCTCCCTCTATCTCTTTTACCACGACATTATCGCTCTGTTTGATATGTCGTTTCTTCTTCTTTATTCACCATTTGTTTGGTCCTTGTTCTTTTTTCTTTTATCTTCCCCATTATGTTGTGTTAACTTATTTCATTTTTTTTTTAATCGTTCAGTTACCCCTTTTTTTTTTCTCCCATAGACTTTTTTCTCTCCTGGCTTGCCTTGAATGGCCGTAGGGATGTGTTTTTTTTTTTTTTTTTTCCTCATCTGAAGTGCTAAGTCCATACCATTGTACGAAAGATACCATGAACTGACCGAGGGAATTACGTTTTGTTTTCGGTGTATACCCAACCGTACAGAGAGAAAATAGAAAGACGGCAGTTGACTCAAGGGGCCAAAGAGCGCTGTTGTTCTTGAGACCGTTTGCGCGTCTCTAAATGATGCTAGAAAAAGAAAACAAAAGTACTCCTCAACGTTTCAGAATACATTTTCCGTGCTTCCTCTTTCTCTTTTTTTGTTCCATTTGAAATAAAGCCTTGATAGATAGATATATGTATGTATATATCTATATAGTATATATATATATACCTATTAGCATTTTTTTTTTTTTTTCTTCAGAAAACCCTGGTAAAAGTCCACACCTAGCAGTAGAAGGGGCGAGGATTGTTCCATGAAGGAATATAATAACAAGTAAATAAATCCAACATGCCCTTGCCTGTTTCTCTTCCACTTTATTTCTTTGTTTGTTCAAATTTTCGGCGGCTTTTCAGCCTTCATCAGGAATCTGCACATTCGAAAACAATAAGCAATCACACCATTGGCGCTCCCATCCATTTTTACACTTCTAAATTTCTATTGTTCCTTTCAACATACACAGTCACCATCATGATAAAGTGACTACAATGTGTGTGTGTGTGTGTGTGTGTGTGTGTGTGTGTGTGTGTGTGTGTGGTGTGTGTTGTTTTTCGTGTGCGTGTGTGTGCGCGCGCGCGTGCGCGCGTGCGTACGTGTGTGTGTGTGTGTGTGTGTGTGTTGTGTGTGCGTGTGCGTGTGTGTGTGCGTGCGTGCGTGTGTGTGTGTGGGGTGTGTGTGTGTGTGTGTGTGTGTGTGTGTGTGTGTGTGTGTGTGTGTGGTTTGCTGGGTGGTGCATACTTGACTGTGTATGTGAAAGGAACAATATAAATTTAGAAGTGTAAAATGGATGGGAGCGCCAATGGTGTGATTGCTTATTGTTTTCGAATGTGCAGATTCCTGATGAAGGCTGAAAAGCCGAAAATTTGAACTAAGAATGAAGTAAAGTGGAAGAAACAGACAAGGGCATGTGGATTTCTTTACTTGTTATTATGAAGGGGGGGGGGTGGGGGGGATAAAAACGACTGAGCAACAAGAAAAGAGTGAGAGACTGAGTCACAGAGAGAAAAGTAAAAAGACAGAGTATACAGAGATAAGAAAAACAAACACACAGGGAGGCTCAGAGATAGGAGAGAGATATAGGAGTTGGCAGGGTGAGAAGAAGTGTTGAGACACAAAGAGACATACATATCCCTAGACAAGAGGCAGCATTGTCAACGAGAGAGGAGAGAGATGAGAGAGGAGAGAGAGAGAGAAGAAGCTAGAGGAGAGTAGATACAAACATTCAATGCAAGACATTATCAGAGAGGACACAATGGAGAGAGCGAGAGGAAGAGAGGGAGAGAGAGAGAGAGAGAGAGGAGAGAGACGAGAGACAGAGAGACGACAGACAGAGACATTGGAGATACAGAGAGATCAGACAGAGAGAGACAGAGATGTGAGAGACACAGAGAGAGAGAGAGAGAAAGAGAGTGAGAGAGAGCGAGAAGAGAGAGATTGAGAGAGGCGAAACGAGAGAGCGAGACAGAGAGAGAGCAGAGACAGAAGAGCGAGATACAGAGGGAGAGGAGAGTGAGGAGACACAGAGAGAGAGAGAGAGCGAAACATAGATAGGCGAGACAGAGAGAAGAGCTAAGAGAGAGAATAGAGAGGCGACCAGAGAGAGCGAGGGAGAGAGAGAGATACAGAGGAGAGAGAGAGAGAGAGCGGACAGGAGAGAGAGAAGAGAGAGATACAGAGAGAGAGGGAGAGGGGGGATGAGGCGCGAAGAGAGACAGAGAGATAGGGAGAGAGAGAGATAGAGAGAGAGAGAGGGAGCGCGATAGCGGAGAGAGAGATGAGAGAGAGAGAGAGAGAGAGAGAGAGAGAGAGAGAGAGAGAGCGAGCCGGGACAGGACAGAAATCGGTCGGGCGCAGGTCATGACCTCACATGATAGAGCGGCGAGGAGGGCCAACAGCAGAATGTCGACAACGGCCAGCTTTGACCTAGCCAGCCACACACACACACCACACACACACACACACACACATACATATATATACATATATATATATATATAATATATATATATTTTTTTTTATTTTTTTTTTTTTAAACATGTATCGCAAATATGCAAACACCACTCAAAAAACAACTTACTTTCATAGTCTCGTTTTATCCGTCCTATCTATCGATATAATTTCTATCGGTAAGTAGGCCTATATCCATACATCTAGCTAACTGTAGC
>JADBJO010002192.1:157500-160000 GCA_016801955.1 Conus betulinus
GTCAGCCCTTTTGGTTGAAAAATGAGATAATAGCAACGACGACCATCAACTGGGTATCACTTCAGGTCCACACTACGAAGTACAGTGACCGACTCGAAACATTTCATTCCAAACACAGCCTAAGCTCACCACCATACCCAAAGCCGATCCAATGTACTGCCATCTTGTAAACACACGTGCCAGTCCCGAGATTACGCCAGGGATAGCTAACACACTCTCGCCGCGAGAGGTCGTAAAGAAAAGAAACTGCCTCTCGCCAGCTGCCTGGCGAGACGTTGTCGATGAAACGCTGCTCCCGATCCTCAGTCAGTTTCGCAAATTTGGAGGCGTAGCCGAGGTAAGTAATCTCCTCTGAGGTGAACGACCCACTTAGCAGTGTAGGAGTGGTTCATGGACGGGTTGAAGTGTTATCTTTTTAACGGTCGCGCAGTACATGGAAGTTTGCATAGGACCACGCGCTAGCGGCTTCGGCTCTTCCCAGCTCTTCTTGTTAAAGGCACACAGGCAGATCAATACCTATACATACCCCCCCCCCCCCCCCCCCCCCCCCCCCCCCCCCCCCCCCCTTTAAACATGTGATTTTTTCTTCTTTTTTCTTTTTTTTTTAAACACCGATCTATGCTGTCCATGTCCTATTTCGGTTGATATGCTGTTCACGTGTGTAACCTGTAAGAATGTGGTTGATACTCGAGCTACGTAAGATAGCTTAGCTACAGTTGACACCGTCGTCTGCAGAATTGCTATCTGTTAACCCATGAACATCTAACCCCGTCAAATAGTATCATTAAAAAAAAAAAAGAAGAAGAAAGAAAGAAAGAAAAGAAGGGGAAAAAAAAAAAAAAAAACAAAACAAAACAAAAAAAACCCAAACAAACAAAAAGGAAAACCGACTCGAGCCATGCGTGTTCTTACGTTGTCCTCCCGTATCTACACCCCCCCCCCCCCCCCCCCACCCCGCCCGCCCACCCACCCACCCACCTACCTTCCCCCATATCCACCAATCCACTTCTGTGTCCCTTTCCCTCCTCCTCTTCTCGTTCCTCTCCAACTGCTGTGGAACAATCCTTCAGTGTATACCCCCCCGCAATGTTTAACCCCATGGAAGCAGTACCCGTACTAAAACACACACACAAGCCAAGAGACGGCCGGGTACACCGACCGTGGCCGTGGTTTCTCCTGTCGGTGTACCACCACACAACTGCAATTCCATCGGCTTCCGCCGCGGCCATTGTGTCGTGCGTGGGCTTATGTGCAATCTCGCTTGCGTGAACTTTGTATATCATAGCCACGTGATGTATAGAAACGGGGTGATGATTTCTATGATGAGCTATTATTGTTTACAGGCTCAGAGTGCTTGCATATGCGCAGTTGCTTTCATAAATATTTGGTACATAGGTCTTTGTTCACATGTACACTTGTTCAGATATACTAATGTATTATGATGCTGAGGGAGGACTACCACAATTAGCCGCATCCCACTGATCAGTCAGAATCAGCGGACGAAAGGCACCTCTGGCCAAGCGATATAATGGCTCTCTTTTGAAGACAGACTAGATGGTCCTCATGGGCTGCTGGTGAAGAATTCAATATTTACGTTCAAACGCCCTCTTTATCACTCAGATTTTCGTTCTTTCATCACCACCACCAAGCCTGAATAGTATGGTCCCTATCAGCCGCTAATAAAGGATTTCATATTATTCTATATTTTATTTATATGTATAGGTCTATATACAGCTGGGGCCAATTTTTCCAGCAGGAATGTTTGCTAGGGATGGCCTTTAGGCAGTTTCAAACGCTATCGTTGAAGGCTTTACACAAACCAAATGTTACCAACATTCGACTCTACAAAAAGTTTAGTGCAGTGTTGGAAGACTCTTCCAATTGACCCCCATTTCTGCTTATATTGGGTACACGCTTGTTACTTTGTCTGGCTCTTTTCTGTTTTCACTAGGAAAAAAAGCACTCGTGACATACGGCAACAGAAAATCGTAGCAACAGACTCAGCTAATACATATATATATATATATATATATATATATATATATATATATATATATATATATGTACGTAAGTACAGAAGCGAACTGCCAAAACCATAATGCGCAGACAATAGCCCGTATCACATCACCAGGGAGAGAAGAAACGACTTTCATGTCTTTAACGGTTAAGGTAGGATGAAACACACTGCTGTAACGTCAGCTTTGATAGGCTCCATACAAAAATGAAATAAAAATCGAAAGTCACATCTTGGCCAATAGGAAATGTACTGAAGTCTTTTGACGAGAACACAGAATGTTTTTTGTTTTAACTCGCAAAGTGCTCGCTTCTTTTTCTCCAGTAGCAACCGTAAAGCACAAACTCTTGACAATTATAGTTAAGATGCGGGTTCAAAGGACACAAAGGGAAACAATAGAGAGTGACTAGCAGGCTTACAGATCATTAGATGGCCTTGCGGCGAAGACATTTGTGCAAGGTACCTGCTCTATCTCTTGGGGGGAGA
>JADBJO010002192.1:162500-175000 GCA_016801955.1 Conus betulinus
GCGTTGTGGGAACATGGAGCTATGGAAACAGCGTGGTGGGAACACAGAGCGATGGAAAATAGCGCAGTGGGGACATGTAGCAATGGAAAAAACGGGTAATTGAAACATGGAGCAGTAGAAATTAGCGCCGTGGGAATACGGAGCTATGGGAACGGCGCAGTGGAAATATGGAGTTTCAGAATAATTGAGGTGTATAAATAGCGTATTAGGAGAATGGAGCTACAGATGCAGCATAGGAACAATACAGAGCTGTACAAATAGCACAGTGGGAATCTGGAGCTACAGGGACAGTATGGTGGAAACATGGTGTTACGGAATAATCGCGGTGGGAATACTGAACATGAAGACAGGGCAGTAGAACATGGAATTGTAGGAACTGCAGCGGGAATGCAGAGCTAAGGAAGCAACACAGTGAGGTATAAAAACTGCAGTAGGAACATAGGGCTATGGAAACGGTACAGTCGGAATGTGGAGGTATAGAAATAGTGTACTGTGAGCAAAGAGCTGTGACAGCATCACAGTGGAGTATAAACATTGCACAGAGGGAACAAAGAGTTATGCCTGCAGTACAGTGGAACATAGAGGTGTAGGGACAACGCACTGGAACCTGGGGCTATAGAAACAGCACAGTGGGTACTTAGACCTATGGAAACAGCACAGTGGAATATGGAGACCAGGAACCAACACGATGGGAATATGAAGACATACAAACAACTTAACGGTATCCTGAAGTTACGGAAATACTACAGTGGGAACCTCGATTTTACGGAAACAACTCAGTTGGAAGATGGAACTACACAAACAGCGCAGTCAGATATCATGGAGCTGTAGAAACAGTGGGAACTTGGAGCCAGGAAAGCATTCAAGTGGAAACATGGAGCAATGGAAACGATTCACTGGGAACGTACAGCTATGAAAACATGCAGTGGAAAACAGAGCTATGGAAACAACGTAGTGGGAACCTGAAGCTATGAACAAAAAGTGAGGTGGGAACATGGAGCTATAGAAATAACGTAGTGGGAGTATGGAGCTATGGAAATAGCACTGTGGGAATATGCAGGTATTGGAAAAGCTCAAAGGGATCAGGGAACTATGGGGGAAAAAAAAAAAAAAGGAACACTATAAACCTGGAGCTATGGAAACAGATCATGTCACCCCACAACTGATTAAACTTCACTGGCTTCATAATACATCTCGAATTAAATTCAAGATTACTTTGCTGGCTTTTCGTCGTTTTGGTGGACCTTTATCATCCTCTCTCTCGTCTCTCCTTCAGATCTTTCTGACATTCCCGCTCTCTAGGATCCAGTTCAGAAAAAGTGACAAAATGTCCCCCCAAAACTACTCTTAAAGTAGCCAAAGATCGTTCTACTATCAAGCTCCTGTTATCTTGAAATCTCTGCCATCTTCTCTTAGACATAGTCAAACCGTGAATAGCTTCAAAACCGAACTGAGGGCTTTCTCGCACAAGTTTTTAAATCAACTCACGAACCTTAGAATAGAATGTACTGGACTCAGTTGGTTTTGTTTGTTTACATTGTAAGATAGTCTAGTGTTTACATGCATGCATGCTTGATGCACTTTGAGCCTGTGTTATGGGGTACTGCACCATATGAAAGGAATGATGATGATAATAATCATTGTTATGATAATAATAATGATAGGAATGATAATAATGATAATAATCATCATAACAATCATAGTCATAATAATATCATAATGATGATGATGATGAATATGATGATGATGATGATGATGATGATGATGATGATGATGATGATGATGATGATGATGATGATGATGATGACGACGACGATGATGATGATGACGACGACGACGACGACGACGACGACGACAATGATAATGATTAAACAGCACAGGGTGTTTCCAATTGCAGAAACGATGCAGTGGGAACATGGTACTGTAAATGTTGCATAATGGGAACGTGAAGCATAATGGGATCGTGGAGTTATGGAAACACTGCAATGGGATGCATGTAAATGTGCAGCAGTATAATTTGGCTTGTATAGAGCAATACGATGACGTAGGAAGCTATAGCATGTGGGAATATCGAGGGATGTAATGTGGGAGGACAGAGTTACATAGTATAGAAGATTAGAGGAACATTCAGGCCGATTAAGCTACTCGTGGTGAGGGAGCGTGGAGCACTGACTGTAGTTCTGGACTGTATAATGTAGGAAGATGAAATTATATGGCATCAGGATATGACAGAATGACGATAGAGCTGTAGGAAAATATAAAGCTAAGTGAAACAAAATTATGAGAAACGTGGGGCTTTGCCAATACCAGTTTCGAAAACAAGGATATATGGAGAGCATAGAACTGTTCGAGCATTACGCGTGGAAGAAATAAAAACATGTAACATATCCATTTTCTACAATGTGACAGTGGGAATACGGCTTCGGAAACATGGAACAAATAAAAATATGTAACACAGACATTTTCAACAATGTGACAGTGGGAATACGGCTTCGGAAACATGGAACAAATAAAAATATGTGACATAGACATTTTCAACATTGTGACAGTGGTAATACAGCTTCGGAAACATGGAACAAATAGAAATATGTAACATAGACATTTTCTACAATGTGAAAGTGGGAATACGGCTTCGGAAACATGGAACAAATAAAAATATGTAACATAGACATTTTCAACATTGTGACAGTGGTAATACAGCTTCGGAAACATGGAACAAATAAAAATATGTGACATAGACATTTTTTACAATGTGACAGTGGTAATACAGCTTCGGAAACATGGAACAAATAGAAATATGTAACATAGACATTTTCAACAATGTGACAGTGGGAATACATCCTCGGAAACATACCACTGATTGGGATCCATGGAGGGTTCCCAAACGGAGAGTTAAGCGAATGCAAAGCTGTAGAAATGCACAACTGGGGAAAAAACATGTATCATTGCATTTATATTGAGTATATGGAACAGCTTATCAAAACAGGTAGAGAGCGGCAGGAACACAGAATTTTAATTACAGAGCTTGAGAACGATCACACAGAAACTTGCTTGTATGTAGCACTTTGGGACGATAGAATAGTTAGAATATATAGAGTGAGGGAATGCGTTGGTGGGGATACAAAGCTTCAAGAATACAGGGACCATAGCATATCAAGACGAAGAAAGAAAGTATGGTAAGGGGAATAAAGAATTCATTTAAGAAAGAGGGTTGTAGAAATTTCACGTTTAGGTTATGTACCGTTGCGAAAATTAGTATCAAGGACTACAAAGCCGTGAGAATTCAACGCTTTAGTAACTGTGTTCGGACATGGGTTAAGGGAAATACAGAATACAGAATATTACAGCTTAAGGGATGTAAATAGGGATTTGTGAAAATATGTACAGTTTCAAAATGTTGAGTACTATGAACATATGTCTAGGAAGTAAGGGTTGTGGAAACATGGAGTTTTTATGTCTTTCTGTCAGTTTTTTTTCCCTCCTGATTCTGCAGCAAGAAACTTCTGATTATTGAAATGCGATCGACTCAGAAATCTCCCACTTCTAAAGCTCACGTCTGTAAATGAGTATAGCCAAAAGCAAGTGTGGTCAACGTGAAGAAAAAGAAGAAAGAAAGAAGATGAGAAAGAAAGGACGAACAAGAAGAGAAAAAGGAAGCCAGAAAAAAAAACGAGAGAGAAAGAAAGACAGAAGGAAAGACGGACAGTAAAAAAGAAAAAAAAAAAGCAAAATATGAAAGCCAGACAGACAAACAGACAGAAAAAAAAACGAGCTAAAGAAGGAAAAACGGAACGAAAAAAAAAAAAAAAAAAGAAAGAAAGAAAGGAGAGATAGAAGAAAAGACAGAAAATAGAAAAGCAGGCTGGAAGCCAAAGAAAGAGAGACAGTAAAAAAGGAAGAAAGAGTGTGCAAAAGAAAAAAGAAAGAAAGAGAGAAAGAAAAGACAAACACACTGAGAGACGGTTTACGTACACCTCTGGCATATGACTGTGGACATGATTATGACAGATGGACTAACGGAGCGCTCGGAAATTGTATGAGTTTACCGTTTGCGATGGAATGGAATCGTGGCCTAACATACGTCAGCGTCTGACCTCCGCTCTCGTGTCGGCTGTTGACCTCAGCTTGTTTTGACTGTCTGTCCGTCTGTCTGTGTGCCTGTCTGTCGGTCGGTTTGACTATTTTTCCGACCGCATTCTCTCTCCGGGCATAGATTTCACCCGAACGTTTATCTTGCGAGCTTCGAAGATGAACAATCAGTTTCTCGGTCTGTGTTGATCTGTCTGTCTGTTTGTCTGTCTGTCTCTCTGACTCTCTCTGCATGAAGGATTAGGTGCGCGCATCAAAGGTCTGAATGGACGTACGGACACAAGCAATCAAATGGTCTGAAGCGCGCTTTTGCGTGCGCGTGTCACAGACACACGGACACACAGACACACACACACACACACACACACACACATACACACACAAACACACGCACACACAAACGCACACACACACACACACACACACACACACACACACACACACACACACACACACACACACACACACACACACACACACACATTTTACATGCTAGCAAAAGTTGGGCTAAAAAGTATGGTCAATCATCTTCACTCATTGCCTAAACTTGAACGATTTTGTCCGAACGCAGTCAGCTTTCAATAATTGTATTATACCATTCTTGTTTACACAAGTGTTTTGATAGCATCGTGATTTAGGATATCCTTTTCCTTATGTTCATGAACTCACATAGGCCTTTTACATTTGTGTTTTGCACATGTGCGTGAAGTGTAGGTTTTTAACGTGTATTGATAATTGCGTAGACTTGCCATTTATGGTGATGGGAACCAGCAGTGTGTGTGTGTGTGTGTGTGTGTGTGTGTGTGTGTGTGTGTGTGTGTGTGTGTGTGTGTGTGTGTGTGTGTGTGTGTGTGTGTGTGTGTGTGTGTGTGTGTGTGTGTGTGTGTGTGTGTGTGTGTGTGTGTGTGTGTGTGTGTGTGTGTGTGTGTGTGTGTGTGTGCGTGCGCGCGCGAGCGCGCATTCATTTCCTTATTCATTTGATTATGTACCCATTGTATTAGTAATACAATTCGTATTAGTATCACTCGTTGTCGCGGTACTCTTATTCATTACATAATTTATTCGATTATGTATCCACTGTATTATGAACATAATTGATCGTAGTATCGCAAGTAGCTGTTGAATTTTTACCACTATTACAACCGTTCTTGTTAAATCACATAAGCATTAAGAATTCTTTTGATCTCACCACCACAGATATTATTACCACTTTATCACCACTACCACTTCTACCACTGCTTCTACCATTAGCTCTACTGCTGCTGCCGCTGCTGCTACTACTGATACTACTACTGCTATGGCTGCTGCTGCTACTGCTGCTGCTGCTGAATACACCAGCACCCTAGGAACTGTCACTCTTCAGGGGAAAGGAGGAAGGAAGGACAGATTTGGAGGATAGAAGGAAAGGGGGGGGGGGGCAGTTTGGCGGCAGGGGTGGGGTATACAGGAAAAAAGTGAAGTAATCAGCCTAAACTCTTTTTCTTCAAAATCTCATCAGGACAGACGATGTCAGAAGCTTTCACCACGAAAAAGGCAGTATATCAAAGACCCAGCAATATCGCCTTGCCCTTGCCCTTTTCAAGTTCTGTGACAGGGCATGTTCAGCG
This sequence comes from Conus betulinus, assembly GCA_016801955.1. Classification (NCBI taxonomy): domain Eukaryota; kingdom Metazoa; phylum Mollusca; class Gastropoda; order Neogastropoda; family Conidae; genus Conus; species Conus betulinus. The sequence continues at coordinate 168,197 of JADBJO010002192.1, forward strand.
TTAGGCCTGAGTGGTTTGAGATGAACACTGTCTCGACAACTACTCTGCCAGAAAGAAGGTTAAGCTCCTGTTGTAAAACAACTTGTTGTCGGCATTTGAGCCACAGTTGTCACCCAGTGCACTGTCCCTGGATGCCTTATTTAGACCACGACGCGTGGAAGTGTTTAGGGTCCTTTCTAAAACTGACCCCTTTTCGAGTTTTCATGGAAGAGTCTGTGCAGAGCCGTGAGAGCGTTTGACCTGTTTTAGGTTTGTAAGTGCGTACTGCAGTACCTTCTCCCTTAAAGGCCTGAACATCGACCTCAACATCTGGGAGTCGCTTGCCCTGGACCGCCCAGCCTGGCGAAGCAGCATCACAAAGGGTGCATGTACATCAGAGAGGAGACGCACAGCAGAAGCTGAGAGAAAGTGAGCCGCGCGCAAGGCCAGAGCTACCTCCACCTCCTCTGTAGCACCCACCCACATGTGTCCCACATGTGGGCGTTCCTTCCGGGCCCAGATTGGTCTCACCAGCCACCTGCGGACCCACACTCAGCGATCTTCCATCTGAGAGATTGAAGTCATGGTCATCTCTTCGAAATCGAAGGACGAACAACACCTTCTCCCAGCGTTAGTTCTCGTTGTGGCCGAGCCTGCCACGACTGCACTTTGCTTGCTCACGTGTTCCGCCGGAAGCAGAAACTTGTCTGAGGGCCCATCTCCGAGATGTGCCGTGGATACTGTCCCTTGAAGAATTCCAGACCACCTGCATGTCTCAAAGGCTATTCTTAATTCAACGAACCATGGGTTTGCGATTCTACATTGCGAATCAACGACGATCCATGGTTTCTCCTTTAACTGACACTCACAATCTTCATTCTAGTTCGCAGTGTATTGTACAATGAACTAAGAACTAATTCTTAATCAAAATTCGAACGATCTTTTTCTCAAGGGAGGGAATAAAACCTGCCCGCTGAAACTCGACCGAAAGATATGTTGTTGTTGTTGTTGTTGTTGTTGTTGTCGTCGTCGTCGTCGTACCCTGGCTAAAAGACTCCAGGGATCATCCAAACAGCTGAAGTACTTACACTATGGTAAAAATGCATCAGCTGGGGATGAGAACATTATGCGTGTGACCGTTTTTTTTTTTAGTTACCCCGCCACATGGACAGCCACACTCCGACTTCGGGGGATTTCGGAAACTGATAATGTTATGATAGGAGCTTGTCACGACTGAAGACAATCCCCGCATAACTACGCTGAGCATAACAACATTTTGATGTAGCCCTTGGTGTTTTAGCCTATGTCAGTTGGTCTGACACAGCCTTGAGCCAAGGCGGGGACGGAGAGATATGATTAAGGTTACTGAACTCGAAACTATTTTGAATTGGCTGTGGAGGTTACTGAACTCGAAACTATTTTGAATTGGCTGTGGAGGTTACTGAACTCGAAACTGTTTTGAATCGGCTGTGGAGTCGATTTAAGCAACTTCTGTAACCGAAATTTAAGCTACCTTTTTCCACAGGATTTGTGAACATGCCTATTTCGGCTGTACGGAATGACAGCGTTATCAAATGTAGAATAAGAATATCGGTCAACCAACAACAAACTGATTTTAATTACTGGAGTGTTGACAGAAATTGATTTCCATTATAGGAGAGTTTCATATGATTACTTCCCTTTCCGAGAACCCAAACAGTTCACAGAACATTTTGAGTGACCCTTTTCTTCACCGCGAATCTATGTTCGGCGAGGTTCGCGAATTTCACTCGAATCGCAACCTGAAAATCAAGCGATGAAGAAAAAAGACTAGATCGCCAAGCTCGTGGTCGAGACGAACAAAGTTCGCAATCTAAAAGTTCGTTCGTTCAAACAACAAAGGACCTTAATGTGAACAGAGGGGAAGAGTCACAGCATCAACCTCGGTACTCTCCCTTACCCTCGGAAATGCTGCGGTTGTTGGGATTGTCCTGCGTATAACATCGTCGGCAAACTCTTTTCCTACTGCGTTGTATTTCCATCTCCAGCCTGTTGAAGTTACCACAACCCCGTCTTCGTTTCATGGTCGTCGTCAAGTGTGTAACAAGTTGTGAACGATAGCGAAAGCTTCGGCCAGTCACAGCAAATCTCACTCAGTCATCTGTTTTGACATAGAAGGCTCGTCACAGCTAATCTGAATCATCGTCATCTGCTTTGAGAATGTCTTTCAGGACAACAAATTTTAGCCATCGTCATCTGTTTTGTGACCGTTGATCTGGACAGCAAATTTGAGTCATCGTCATCTGTTTTGAGACATTCTCTCGGGACGGTAAATTTGACTCATGGTCATCTGTTTTGAGACCTTCCTTAGGACAGCAAATTTGAGTCCTCGTCATCTGTTCAATTTCAGTCATTGTCATGTTTTGAGACCTTCGTTCAGTCACAGTGACTTAGAAATGTCGTCAGCTATTTTGGTATCGTTGTTCATCACAGCAAAACTGACTCATTGTCATATGTTTCACGTCACTGCCCATGACAGGAGAATCTGTCACTGTCATCTTTTCTGTCGTCGTCGTTCATCACCACAAATCCAAGTCATTGCCAATAATAAATGAATAACCTACTTCTTTCTGTGTAGTCTTGTGTGTCTTGGAAGTTTGTAGAAGTAAATGTGCACGCTTTTACACCCTATTTAGGGTGTAACGTCAGCAAGCCAAACTTTTGAATCTGTACGACGCCATCATAGTGTCACTCAAAACAAACAAACAAAAACAAAAAAATACAGCAGCGACATTCTTTCATATTCATTACAAACACACCTTAATACACATACCTGAAGTATGCTCGCGCGCGCGCGCGCGCGCGCACACACACACACACACACACACACACACACACACACACACACACATACATTTCAACAACTACATGGAAAAAAAAATTGCCTCGGAGCATGGACGCCAGCTTAAGTGTTACCAACCTGCTTTGGGAATGCTCTATCCGTTTAACCTCAAACAAACACGTACAACTGTCGCAAGCTTGACTTCGAAACGGCCTTAAGAACAAACATGGTCAAGGTAAAAAACTATGGACCACCGGCGGTCGGCCTGGCGGGATGGAAAAAAAAAAAAAAAAAAAAAACCGCCGTGAACAGTTCAACCTAATTAAGAAAGAACAGGTGCGTCTCTTCCTTTCGGTGCGTTTCTTGTACATCATACACTTCACAGCGCTGTTTTGCTGGTTTCTTTTTGTTCGCGTTCTCTCTCTCTCTCTCTCTCTCTCTCTCTCTCTCTCTCTCTCTCTCTCTCTCTCTCTCTCTCTCTCTCTGTGTGTGTGTGTGTGTGTGTGTGTGTGTGTGTGAGAGAGAGAGAGAGAGAGAGAGAGAGAGAGAGAGAGAGAGAGAGAGAGAGAGAAGAAAGCCAACATACACGCAGGATAAACACACCTATTCACGCACGCATGAACACACACATGCACACGCGTGCATGCGCGCGCGCACGGACGCACACACACACACACACACACACACACACACACACACACACACACACACGCACGCACGCACACACGCACACACACACACGCACGCACGCACGCACGCACGCATCCACAAACATACACACAAGGCAAGCAAGTAAACAAAGACTGATACACACACACACACACACACACACACACACACACACACACATACGCACGCACGCACGCACGCACGCACACACACACACACACTCACGTGTGTGTGTATGCGTGCGTGCGTAGACATTATTGTTGATATTATTACCATCATTTTAGAAACGCTACAGTGTGGGACGTAAGATATAACAATCAGTTGATTCAAGCAAGTTTATAATTAAACGAGCATACAAAGAAAACGTTTTCATTCAAAATTTGAACAGTGATGTGGTTGTTTTTGATGCCCTCGTTAGGATTCCTAGTTTGGATCCCTCAATGCTAAAAGATGGTTCCCGAGTTTCTAACCTCTGACAGCGGATGGTCGTATCGGTACTGAAGGCCGTTTCCGGCTGGTCATCACTTGGTCTTCTCTGCGCTGATTTCCATGCCGTACCCTCACGATGTTTGATCCTGTTGTTCCAGCAAGCTTGGCAAGTTCTTGTTCTGGCAGACCATCGATGTCGTCGGCAAACCGAAAGTGTGTGATGGCTTTTCCTCCAGTGCTGACTGTCTGGCGTGACCTTCAAGTACATTAGTCATCATGGGATTTCAGGAATAATATTTCAAAAGTTAGGGAGATAAAAGGCAGTCCCTGACGAACGCAAACTGAATTATGGAGCCCTTTTCCAACAGCACCGTGTACGAGCGCTGCAATAATCGCTTGGGAGTACAGTTGGTGGAGGATGTTGATAAGCTGCCCGATGATCAGTGTCTTCACTGTGGCCCAGAGTGTTTCCTGAGAGATTCTTCTCTCCTTTCTTGAAGTCTATGAAGAAGCGGTAGAAGTCCCTGTGGTGCTGGAGATGTTTTCGCATAAAGTACAGAGGTTAAGGATCTGTTTGGTGGATGAACGGAATCCAGCCAGCCTGCTCTTCAGCAATGATGGTGTTTGTAGCTGGAATCTATTCAGAATGACTCTGACCTTTACTTTGCTGGCGTGGCTAATCAAGCTTATGGAGGCGTTATTCTGGCATGGGTTGGTGATTTCCTTTCTGGGGAAAGGTGACAATTAGTGAGAGTCCGTGACGTGGGCCAGGTTTTGTTGCAGATGGCACAGCGACAATGTCATCCGCGGGGAATGGAGTAATGAGTGATGTATGCGTTGGCTGCAAACACAGTCGCGTTTCCCGCGTGCGTCAATGCATTACTGTAGTTTTCACCAAAGGAGCCCAACTGACGCCATTTTGACTAAGGTGGTTCTTCCTACGTGGGGCGGTTCTGGCGTGTGACACAGCGGAACGGTGGCGTTCTCGTCGATCCATTATAGGCGAATGCACACTGAATGGACGACGTCGGCCGGTAAGTGACGAAGTGCTTGAACAGCACTTTAGAATGTACACACTTCAGCTTCGTAGAGTTGTCGTTCTGATTGATTTTATTTGTTATGTTGACAAAGTGATCAGCAAGTTCATAATGATAAATGATTCAGTCACAGGGTGGTTGCCAGGAAGGGCATTTGTTGGTAAGAGAATTGAAATCTTTCAATATTGAGTTTGAATTTTTACTGGAATCTGCAAGATTTCAGAAAAGATGTCTTGGAATGTGTTTTCAACGTCAAACTGCAAAGTGTTTATTACATACTCCTTAAAATTTCTCAAGGGCCATAGCCATTTTTTGTTGATTTGTTTTCAAGGTCTATATAGAGTCAGAATTATTACTTTTCCCCGGTAAATATTAAAACTTGCAGATATAAATGTCGAGTCACTGTAGTTTTGATACGTACTGATACGCTTAAAGTTCGAGCGAGTCACACTGAACGGGAAAAGAAACGCATTTAGCAGGAATAAATGACACGACACTAGAGGCCCCCAGCATCAAGCTAGAGGTACGCAGCGCAGAACGGCAATGTAAGTGTCGGTTGGTTCTTTGCTGCACACAGTTCAGCTACTGGTGAAAACCAGAGCGGATACACGGCCTCGTTTCAGAGGTTTGTTGAACCCATACCGTCAGGACAAAGACCGATGGATGAGGAAAGAGGGATGCTGTGTGGTGTCTTTAAGAAGGCGTGAAGCCACGACAGATTTGCAGGAGACCGGGGGTGAGCCCCTTGGTCAATCTGAGGCTGAAAGACTGGTTCAGCAACACCGGGAGCGTGGGAGAGCCATCAAGCTCCGAGTGACTATGAACGTCGACCACAAGACAGCAAAACTGCTTCCTTCCTGTCGTTCCCAGAAAAATATCTGCCACCGCTAATGAACTCATGAGTCAGCTTTGAGCAGCTAGTAGCATCGTCATCAGTGGTCAAAGGGTTTGCAGTCACCTGTAGAAAGTGAACTACAGGCGAACCAGGCGACCAGGAGTGCGATCTCCACACACCCCAGTCCACCGCGCCGCTCTTCGCACCTGGGCGCAGGGACAACGGGCATGGACAAGACAGCAGTGTTCCAGGGTTCTTTTCAGTGAGGAATCCCTCTTGGCCGTCAACGACAGGAGGGTTTTGCGTCCAGAGACGCCTAGAGGAGAGCTACTCTGATGCCACGGTGACAGATCACGGTCATTGTGGTGGTGGACCGCAGACAGTGTGGGCTGCCTTCAGTCTCCATCACGGAACACTTCTTCATCGTGTGCAAAGAAATGCGGCTTTGGTTACAGGGACGGCGTTCTGCGACCAGCCGCGATGCCAGTGTTGCAGGCCTTGGGACCAGAGGCTTTGCTACCAGACGACAACGCCAGATCGTTCAGAGCTCATGTCGTCAACGACCCCGTGTAGCAGCAACACGTGATGAGGATGGAGTGACCAGCTCGTTCCCCGAAATAAACCCAACAGAGCATATGTGGGATGTCTGCTGAGTTGAATCTGAGCCAACCACCAGCAGCTGACTTTGACGGATTCTTTTGATTCCTCCAGCCAGAGTGGCGAGTAGTGATCCCCCAGAATACTCAAGAAGCTGGTCAGTTTATGAGACAACACTGCTTTGAAGTCTTCGATGCAAATTGCAGCCACATTCGCTGTTGACGCGGTTGATCACAAATGTTGTTTGCTATGATGGTGTAACCGTTGATGTGACCATTCATATTAAGATTTCTGAAATATTAATCAGTTCGTGCCAGAGAAATTGTCACTGACTGATCTATCAAAGAATTAGTTGAAGTATTATCAATTTATACCTATGTATCTGTTTTGTTTTTAAAATACTGAATGAAGTGATAAGTGGCATTGAATGAATGTGG
>JADBJO010002192.1:180000-187500 GCA_016801955.1 Conus betulinus
TAATGCTCGAAATGAAAATAGATACATTTACATGGTCGTATCTATCCTTGATAGTTCGAAGTAGAAACATCATTGTTAGTGTTAAAAAAAACGGGTACAAAATGTACAGACAGTTTATACACTCAATATACGTTGACGACTGCTTATAAGTCGCACTGAAAAAAAAAAAAAAAGCAAAAGAAAACCCTATGTACACTTTCATCTTTATTTCAGAGTACGGGCTGTCCATCTTGCCCAATAAAGGGCTGAATTCTTTCGAGTAGGCAGTCTTTTAATCCACTCTGGAAACTGAATATTCTTAAGCAACAACCACAATATCGATCTTTCTGTTTGGTTGGTTTGGTCTGGTTTGGAAGGAGATGAGGAGGGGGGCAATATCAAAATACACACTGTTACAATTCAAAAGTCGTTTTTCCAGACTTTTAAGGCCTTAAAAGTGCGTGCAAATTTCTCTAAACTTTTGCAAACCTTAGATGAGTATACGAACCCTGCTACAACAAGAAAAACTTAACTAACCCAGACACGTGTAAGCGTTTCTGAGTAAAAATAACAGTCTTTGTATTAAAAGCGTGTTTACACGATATGCAACATCTGTACTGCGTACACGCAGTAGATGTGATCAACTAGGTATGTCATGTAAAAAAAAAAAAAAAGAAAGAAATCTCCACACAGTCCAAGGAAACAAACAATCAAACAAGATCGATGACTACAACAGACTATCACCATCACCATCACCATCACCATCACCATCACCAACGGTCATGTTCATACTATTTATAGCCCAGCTGACCACGGGTAAGGGAAAGGGGGAAGGGTGGGTGGAATCAGGGTTGTCACTCGTCAAAGTCAAATTCTTCCGTAGTTCGATTTTCTTTAATCATATTTTTTTTTCTTAAAAAAAAAAAAAAAAAAAAATTGCTGACCAGCCGCCGTGGCAAAGTGGTTAGCGTCGCGGACTCCCGGCTGGGAGGTCGCGGGTTCGATTCCCATCAGAGTCATGTGGGATTTTTCTGCCCCGACCGGCTCCTACCCAGAGTTGAGTTTGCTACGGGCTCATTTGGGAAGACTGGGACCACACAGTCGAGTTTCATCCACTTAATGGATGAGTCTCTGAGAGTGCTGCTCAAATTTCCTGACCAACAATGCAGGAGTCTGTAACTCTCGGGCCTAGTTGACGCCGGGATACATTATGAACGGAAGCGTAGAGTACAGCCCTGTCACGCAGTCTCAGACCGAAATAGAAATCCGTAGCATCATCTTTATCATCCTCATTCTCATCGATCAGCATAAAAAAAGTCTCAAATTCTGTGGCCCTTCATGCCCTGCTCTCATGGTGACTCAGTTTGGATGTCCTCTCCACGTTTGTGGCTTTGGTTTTGGTTCCGTCGGGGTCATCTGTATCGGCGAGTCCATGGGGGCTGTCGTTGGACGGACGTGGTGGCGCCCTCCGAAGGGAGAGAACTCGCTCACGCCGGCTCCACGACTCAGCAATTATTGTCGTCAGTAGGGGGCTTTAGTAGGTGGTGTCCTGCGTATGTTGGATCAGAACAGGCGCCACTGAACACCACCGAAGTGACTCGGCAGCAGTGCAGTGTCTCCTCCCGTGGGTTACCTCTCGACGGCTTGACATTTGACTGCGCCCTGTGGATTGCCGGTGCCGGGGCTGCGGCGGGGCCGACCGGGCTGTGGCCGTGGACGGGGTGTCGGAATGAGCGGCGTGGGTGCACTGCCTCTGAGGTGGCACAGAAGTTAGGACGGAAAGGAAATTGCTTTAAAATCTTGTCTCATAAAGTTTTAAATCAAACGAAGCATATTTCTCTCTTTCAGGAGCTCAGAAACCACATCTGGTGGAGCATCTCTATGCAAGGTATTCACGGAGTCTAACGGTGCAATGTTGATGTATGACAGTACTAGGAGTCATAACCCTATGTCAGAACATGTTTTCTAGGCAGAAGTGCATCACATGAAGTGCATCACATGAAGTCATCACATGAAGTGCATCACATGAAGTGCATCACGGATCTTCTTCACCTTTTTAAAGATACGAGTGGACGCAAAGGACAAAATCACCAACGCCAAATTCCAGCAACATTGCCGACGACAATATGAATCGATTACAGGGGACATTACTCTTCAAAAACATCAAACGACATGCTACCAACATTTCCACCCACCACAAAGGAACCTCTACCTAACAATTCATCGGAGTCCTTTTTTTTTTCCCTACATATAGTGAAGGTACATTTAGAGTAGTGGGGGGTCCTCTTTTGGACAGTTCAAAAAGCGTAGGATCTGTATTTTTCGTCTCATTTGAAATGATATCTTTTTTCTTTACCCTTGCAAAGAAAGTTTTTCTTTTCTTTTCAACGAACAGTTTTACAAAAACAGTGTAACTTAGATCACAATGTAACAGTGACGTGAATGTATCGAAACTGAATCATAATACATAACTGACGTACCAAAATTTCATAATTTGTTTGTTTTCTTGTTTTTACATCATAGAAGGAGCCAACGGTGTTTTAAACGATCTGAACAACGAAACCAAATGACATGTAATTGGATGGACTCTTTATGGAGCGGCAAACCTGGTGTTGTAGACAGATATGCTCTCTGGAAGAAAGAACCTGTTCCGGACCAGTCCAAGTCGACAGTAGCAGCATGTTCATGAAGACTATGGCTGGAAATGGCAGCGCCTTCCACAAACGGACGCTCACTGAGCGCCGTCTAAGCGACTCGGCAATTATTGTCTTCAGCAAGGAAGCTCAATCTGCGGTGTTCTTCTGCCTATGCTGGATCAGCACATCCACCGCTGGATATTGCCAAAGCGACTCGGCAGAAATGCAATGCCTCAGTTGGCGGCTGAGCTGATGAAGACCTACTGTTGGTTGCTCTCTATGGACCGCCGGTGCTGGGCCTGCGACCGAACGAGCTTGCTGTGGCTGTGTAGGAGAGGTCAGAGTGAGAGGAATGGAAGTGACTCTACTGCAAGGGTATGGAAAAGGACGCTGCGTGAAAAATATATACAGCTTTAAAACGCTTTCATCGTCACAGCAGCCTCAGGAGTCCTCGTGAGAACGCCATTTGTGTCATCAATTGTGGAACAAACCTGCCGGATTGCTCCCAGTTTGTTTGTTGGGCAGTTGATGACAGTACACCTGTGGGTGCCACCCGCACCTTTGGCTTTATCTTTTTCTTCTTGTCCCGTGGCCCCACGAGTATGATGTGACTCAATTTTTGTCCGCGTGCGTATTTTTCTGTAAGGGTTTCTCTCATTTATTTGGACGGTTCATAGAATAGTGGTTTTGGTGGGTCATATTTCACGTGATGAATAAATGTCAGCAACTGGTTCAGTGGTTCGAAAGTGACGGCCTCGTAAATCTATCCCTCCTCACGGAACACGGATGGTCTCCAGCTGCTCTCAGCTTAGGGATGACTGGCCATGAAAAGGAGGGACGATGGGTGAGGGGGTTGGTGGTGGACAGCTCTTTCTTTGGGGGGGGGGGGGGGGGGGGCTGCACATTGGGGCGACTTTTAATCGATTTTCGTTCCCGCAACTATACACTTCTGGCGCGACTATTGTAGGAAAACCCCCTACAGAACCCCCATCGTTAGCCAGCTTCCAAGTCACCCCTGCTCACTGGTGCATGCTATTTTATAATGTGTCATCCATACCCACGGTCCAAATAATCTTCTCTTCGAAAGTTGGTGATTTGATTTTAAAGTACGCGCAAGATGTTATGCGTGCCTTCATACACGGAAAATTGATTTATAGTCTTCATTTGATGGATTTTTCGAGAAATGGAGTCAGAGCCAATGTTAACTCCGAAGGAAAAATCCCCCTGTATTGAAACGGCCCGGCGGTGATTCGAACCGGCAACTCCAGAATCACCCAGATTACGACTCCGGAACTCTACCAACAGACTCACAAAAATAATCTTTGAAGAACTATGACCATGCCAGATCTCCTCAAGACAGCCACCAACAGAAGAGCCTGGAGAGAAACGGCGGCTGCCTTGGAGAGAAACGGCGGCTGCCTCATCACGTCCGCCCAGCGACCCCAGCGGTCAGGGGAATGACTGACTGACTGAGTTCCTTCACACGATGTTGGAAGTTTTGGTTCGCAGTTTCCTCCCCTCTGTGCATAGCTTGTCTAGCCGCTCTCACATATGGCTGTACAGCTCACTGCCATTGCTCGTTTGGTCAGTTCTGTGCCGATCATCATGCCTGGTCTTTGGTCCAGGTTTTCTGTAGCCTTCCCCTTACTAGATCAGGGCACTGAGTGTCGCTGCAACCTGTCATCAACAGGTGCGTGATTCTGATCTTCCATTTTGATGCTTTCTCCATAGCCTCACGTTTTGAGTCCTTCGTGACAGCTTATAAAAAGTCCTAAGGTAAAAAAAAAAAAAAAAAAAAAAAAAAAAATCCAAGGATAGCCCACACCTAATATTCTGTGGCACAAACAAGCCTTCGAAAAGATATCTTCCTTATTAAAATTTGTAACGAGGGCGCTCATTAATATCAACAAGAGTCGCACAAAATGTAAAACCCGCAAAGCTGAGTCACGCAAATGACCAACACGTCCACGCCAGTCATCCATAAGAAAAATATATCCATACCCTCCTATTCCGTTTCAGTTTCAATTTACTGAAAGAGGTATCACTGCGTGCGGACTTAGTCCATATACGCTACACCACATCCGCTAAGTTTTGAGACCACACTCCGTCTGATTTAAAGCTGATGGATAAACGAACTAAAGACTAAGATGAGAGAATTGAAGAAGAGGGTCTCATGACAAGGACTTAGCAGATGTCTGACCTACGCATTAGCCCACGTGCTGGTTAGACTTTCCCTCCCTTTCTTTGTAAGGTTAGAGCTGAGAGGTCGGGTTGCACCAACAAAGTACTGGCGTCAGAGGGGGGGTGGGGGGGGGGAGAGAGAGAGAGAGAGAGAGGGAGACAGAGAAAGAGAGAGACAGAGAGAGAGAGAGGCGGCGGGGGGGTGGGGGGGGGGGGGGGGGGGGGAGGGCGTGCGGGTAGGGAGAAAAAGGGAGGGGTAGGGTATTAGACTTCTGCCATCCCTAGTCATCATCATAAGATGGCCATCTGCCGAGGACAACGAACCGAAAAACGATGGGAAACATCGCAACAGTAGCAGGATCAGTTTACGACTCTGTGGATTGATCAGGCGAGGGAGGCGACAGGCACGGTAGGTCTCTCCATCTGTCTGTCTGTCTCTCCAGCCTGGCTAGCTGGCTCAAAGTCTGTTTGTCGGCCCACGTGAAAATCGATAGAGACGGCCAGGGAGACAGACACACTTGTTGTGTAGAAGCTCTGGGGCTGGTGAAGAAGGTGGAGTAGACCAGCCCGAGAGAGAGAGAGAGAGAGAGAGAGAGAGAGAGAGAGAGAGAGAGAGAGAGAGAGAGACAGACAGACAGACAGAGGAGAGAGAGAGAGAGTGGTGATTTATACTGTATTTCAAACGGCAAAAACCTTTCATTTAGTTTGCAGTTTTCTTTTCTTGCCGTTACTATTTTTACAAAACTACCACTAAATTATATAGCACATACATCAAAACATGGTCACATGTTTACACAGAGACCCTATTAAAAGAAACAAAATGCAACCAGCTGGGATACAAACACTGACATGAACAGTCAAATTAAGAGAGAGAGAGAGAGAGAGAGAGAGAGAGAGAGAGAGAGAGAGAGAGAGAGAGAGAGAGAGAAATACTACACAAAAGTGAGCGGACGGATCTACTCACAGTCTGCGTATGTGGCGCACTTTCCGTCTCTTCGACGCGAATAGTACGCCATAGCGATACCCGCTTCTGCTATCCCGCGTACATTGAGGTAAGATTTTCCAACCCACCACACACCACTTCTGCAATGACTGTGGCCAGCCAGCCGATTTTTTTTGGGTGCCAAATATTCAAATTTGACCAATGAACAAGATTTTTTGTTGTTTTGTTTTGGTTGGTTGGTTGGTTGGTTGGTTGTCCAGTTAAAGGGGCTAAACGATCAGTTTCAGTGTCAAATTTCCCAAGTTCTCTCTTTTTTTTCTCTCTGAGAGGCTCAAAGGCACAGCCGATGCTGTACGTACACACTGGCAGAACAAAAGGGCCACGTAGTGCCTCTGATCTGCTGTGTGGCCCTTCAGTGGGTAAAATAAGCAGACACAGGCCTAGCTAATGCTTTTGTGAGAGGATACTCTATTTTGTCGGACTTGAGAGCATTGCTTTGTGTGTGTGTGTGTGTGTGTGTGTGTGTGTGTGTGGTGTGTGTGCGCGCGTGTGTGTGTGTGTTGTGTGTGTGTGTGTATGTGTTTTGTGTGTGTGTGTGTGTGTGTGAGGAGGAGGATGACCAGGAACGGGGGGGGGGGGGGGGGGGGGGGGGGGGGTGGGGGGGGTAGAGTGGAAGGGATAACAGCGAAGAAGGGAAAGCGCTGAGAGACACGGGGGGGTGTGAGGGGGGGTGGGGGGGGGGGGGGGGGGGGGTGGGGGGGGGGGGGGTGAGGGGGGGGGGGGGGGGGGGGGGGGGGGGGGGGGGGGGGGGGGGGGTGGGGGGGGGGGGGGGGGGGGTGGTGGGGGGGGGTGGGGGGGGGGGGGGGGGGGGGGGGGGGGGGGGGGGGGGGGGTGAGGGGGAAGTGTGGTGGGCATTGGGGTGGGGGGGGGGGGTGTGTGTGGGGGGGGGGGGGGGGGGGGGGGGGGGGGGGGGGGGGGGGGGGGGGGGGGGGGTGGGGTGGGGTGGGGGGGGGGGGGGATAGGGGGGGGTGGGGTCAGAGGGAGTAACAGCGAAGAGTTGGCGCTGAGAGCACGTAGACAGAGAAGTAGAAATAGAGAGACTGAAAGGAGACTGAAAGGTGACGGTAGAACTAGGACGAGAGAGAAGTGTGTGACGGTCTGGGTGAGAGGTTACGGAAGATGGGGGAGGGAGGGAGGTGGAGAAAAAGAAGAAGAAGAAGAAGAAGAAGAAGAGAGAGAGAGAGAGAGAGAGAGAGAGAGAAGAGAGAGAGAGAGAGAGAGAGATCAAAATGAAAAGTAAAAGAAAAATGGTTAATGGTTTAAACGTCTGGCCCTCGATAGCCGAAGTGTACAAAAATATGTGATACACCGTAAACACTTACACTTACATCTTACTAATATATTCTCTCTGTAAGACAAGCGCTTTAAGAATAAATACGGGCAACTGGGTAGTCATATCAGCAAGGAGCGATTAAAGTTTGAACAATAAAGGATCTCTCTCTCTCTCTCTCTCTCTCTCTCTCTCTCTCTCTCTCTATATCTCTCTCTCTATATATATATATATATATATATATATATATTATATATAATGTTTAGCAGCAAGTAATCGTTTATTATTTTATTCTTTTTTTTTTTTTTAGATATGTGAAAAGGAAATGGAATTCGGTTTGGCATGCTTGAGATAAAGCAGACAATACTTACGGTCATTATCTAGAAATGGTCTTTGTTGCAGATAACTGCAGTTTATATTTGCCATCCAGA
>JADBJO010002192.1:192500-195000 GCA_016801955.1 Conus betulinus
GCCGTGATTGTCTTCTCTGTCATATTTTCCAACGCAGTTTTTGACAAATGAACATTTTCTGATAACTGGATAGCGTCGATTATGTTGTCATTATGTCAGGAAAGGAAAGTTAATGAACTAGGCAATTATATGGGCATGCCATTTTGTGGTATAAGCAGAATTCTACAGTTTAATACGTAACAGTAGATTACGTCAGTGGTTTGAGCATTACAATGTTAAAGATGATTGGAAGCGGGTTTTAGGTAAGGCATACACGTTTACACTTCTGGCTATTATACAGAAGCAGTTCCCATGGAATCAGATATTATGCGCAGCTTCGCTGATTTCGAAAAAAAATATTTGATTCATTCATTATCTAGAAAAATGTTTTAGTCAAAATTCCAAAAGAATAAAAAAAAAAAAAAAAAAAAGGGGGGGGGGGGTGGGGGGGGGTGGGGGGGGGGGGGGGGGGGGGGGGGGGGGGGGGGGGGGGGGGGGGGGGGGGGGGGGGGGGGGGGGGGGGGGGGGGGGGGGGGGGGGGGGGGGGGGGGGGGTAAGATACATCGACGTATTATGAATGTTTATAATTCTGTAAAATCAAGGGTTAGATTTGGTAGAGATCTTAAAGACAACATTGTTTGGGCAAAAGATGTGAGCAATGAGATGCATGTAGACCTGGTTTGTTTTTATTGTTAATCAGTGAATTAACACAAGAAATAAAAAAAAGGGGGGAAGGCATGGTGCAACACTGACTCCTGCTACAGTTGCACAATTTATTAGTTTTGTTATTGGCAGACAGTAAAGCTTTGTTGTCGGAAGCCCCAGTTGGCCTTCAGACTCAGTTGACAATTTATACAGCGCAGGATCCGGAGTCCAACTTGAGGCGAGTATGGAAAAGAGCACTATAGAGGCATATAGAAAAGGAGAGTACCTTGCAATAAGACCGGGTTAGTCTTCTAACGGAGAGGAAATGGCTGTTGTTAACTGCTATTAACATCTTGGTATTTATTTTTCCGCTCGACTTCGTTTTTTGTGGTTGCTTGTAAAGATATTGCAAGCATGGCGAGAAATGTTCAGCTATTCAGTTCGTAACGGTTGTACATACTCAATAATGAGTCGCTTGAAGTATGTTTTTTTTTTTTTTTATTCTTCTGCTGCAATCCATCGCCTTCTATGGTGCTGAAGTGTGGAGACTGGATATTGCTGCTGTTCACACTGAAAGGTCCATTTGTGTGCTTTAGAGAAAAAAAATGTCAGGAGTCGATTGTAGGTCCATTTGTATGCTTCAGAGAAAAATTTCAGGAATCCATTATAGGAATTGCCGGTGATTCAGCTTTTGGAGACTATGAAAGTTATTCTACTTACATAGATTCATGTATGCCGTGAAACAAATACTGGCGAAAGATATCAAATATGAATGATAACAGATTGCCTGTTAAACCTTACAAAACGTTTTTAGGTTAGATTCATGTGGTAAACCCGTATGGTCGTCAGATGTTCATAAGATACTATTTCTGTAAGGCTTTGTTTTTGTATGGCTGAACCAGGGTGTGGAAAATTTTGAAAAATGTTTTGCAAGTATTTCGTTATTTTCGTACTTGATAAGAGACAGTACCATTGACATGAACGTATTTAAGAAAATGCTACAGAGCGTTTAAATCTGTCACAAAATTGCGAAATGTATCTTTCACTTAACTTTGACAGACATGATGAAAACTACTTCATGTTCGGATATGGTGCCTTGGACATTGCGACGACGCATTTTCAACAGCAGCTTGAGATTTCCCGTAAGTGAAAAGGCAAACGATGATGAAATACATTTTCTGTTTTTCTACTCGGGCTCTCCGTGACCCGTAGAAGCAGTATATTCGCTTGAAATTCTATGCAAATCTATATCAGTTTTTTGTGTGACCTAAATAACAGCGAATAAAAATCAAAAACAGTTGTGAGGAATTTGTGTTTACACATTTTATATACAGCCTTTAGGAAGCGAAATGTCATGTTTTGTAAATAAGCGTATTGATACGCCGATATTGTATGTATTTTAAGCTGTTCTAGTACGTTGCCAGTACTTGGACCAGTTATTTTCTACTTTACATATTTGCGTATCATTTTTGTTGTGTTGTTGTTGTTGTTGTTTTACTTTTCATGCTGTGTTTTGAATATAACTCCGCCTCAGAAGGGACTGTAGCCTATCCTGAATAAGTTTCATTAGGTTTCAGCTTTGTCTCTATGTTTCTGTGTGTCTGTCTGTCTGTGTGTCTGTCTATCTGTGTGTCTGTCTGTCTGTGTGTCTGTCTGTCTGTGTGTCTGTCTGCTGTCCTCTCTCTCTCTCTCTCTCTCTCTCTCTCTCTCTCTCTCTCTCTCTCTCTCTCTCTCTGAGTAATCTTGGTTTCATCGCACCGACAAAAACTATTTTTTCTTTGCTGATGACAATTATGTATGTTTACTGTTCGTGAGTTCGTGGACAGTCAGATACACAACTTTGCTCTCGTTGTTGTGATGTGAAAATAAACAGGAT
>JADBJO010002192.1:200000-207500 GCA_016801955.1 Conus betulinus
TCTCATCGCGAAAGCATCTATTCTTAATTTAACAGTTACATCCTGAAATGTTTGTTTCGGATATTTTCAATACATGGTAAATGCAAATGAATTTGACTTGCACGTTGAATCTCTCTCTCTCTCTCTCTCTCTCTCTCTCTCTCTCTCTCTCTCTCTCTCTCTCTCTCTCTCTCTCTCTCTCTCTCTTTTACTCTGTCTATCTCTCTGTTCTTCTCTGTTTGTTTTTGTTGTTGGGTTGCTTGGTCAGTCTGGTTTGGTTTGGTTTGGTTTTCTTCCATCGTCTCTTTGTCTAACCGGTCCGCTCCCCAGGCCCCCCCCCCCCCCCCCCCCCCCCCCCCCCACATTCTCCCTTCTTCCCCCAATCCCCCAATCCTCCCCCCCTCCCCCCCCCCCCTCTCCCTCCGTTCTCTTCCCTTTCCACATCCTTGTCTGTTATCGTCAACCTGTTTGTTTGTCTCAGTTCTCAACTGGCCCTTGAGGGTTGAGCTTGGCTATGATAACATGAAGCTGTTCTTTCATTTTCCCTACTGTCTCGCTGTTTACCGCCTCCTACCCTCCAGCACACATACGTACAATGTATGCACACACACTCAAACACACACATGCAATTATAATAGTAGCGCATACAATGTTAGGAAGGTACCCAAGGTCTGAACGACACGTTGGGCTGATGTATAGGTCACACATCTGCCACGTCGTATCCATGAGGCCTTAGACTTAAACTTCTCATCTTATTCATGAATTCATTTACCTGTAGGCTGTAAAGCCTGCGTAGTGTGGTCTCGGAACTTACAGATGTGGTGTAGCGTATATGGATGGATGAGTCTGCACTCGGTGACACCTCCTTGATGAAACTGAAACTGAGACCGGCATCATCACCATACTAACCAGTATCAACTTTTCTGCTTGCTGCACGATCTTTCTCTTCCTTGCTACTGATTTACCGGTCTGAATCGTTGGGTTTTTTCTTTTCTCACCCCCAAATCTCTCTCTCTCTCTCTCTCTCTCTCTCTCTCTCTCTCTCTCTCTCTCTCTCTCTCTCTCTCTCTCTCTCTCTCTCTCTCTCTCTCTCTCTCTCTCTCTCTCTCTCTCTCTGTGTTCTTGTTCTTTTCTTCTTCTCTTCCTCCTCCTCTGATTGCCCCCCCCCTTTTTTTTTTTTCTCTCTCTTGTTTCTTGTTCTTCTTGTTGTTGATGTTGTTGTTTGTTGGTGTGTTGTTGCTCTTCTTCTCCTTCTTCTTCGTCTTCGTCTTCTTCTTCTGCTTCTTCTTTCTTCTTCTTCTTTTCTTCTTCTTCTTCTTCTCTCCAATCTCTCTCTCTCTCTCTCTCTCTCTCTCTCTCTCCTGTTTTTTTTTTTTTTTTTCTTTTCTTCCTCCTCCTCACCCCTCCCCTCCTCCTTCCTCCCTCACCTCCTTTCCTCCCCACCTCTCTTTATGTACTCCTTTTTCCTCACATCCTTCTTCTTTCCTCTGACAAGTTGTCATCTTCCTGCTCCCCAGACTGACGGCCCAGAAAAGACACCCAGTAAAGTAGGTCACTCGTTGGATCGGGGTCACCTACTTTACAGCTGGAAGCCGTTCTCCAGGCTACACCGGAGAGTGAAAATACCGATAGTTACATGCACCAATCACAGGCCAGTCTTTTCTTTTATAGTGCTTGTAGGGGTATCATGGTAAACATTTTTTTTTAAATCTAGTTCGACCGCCAACCATTCAATACATCATTAATTGTATTTTCGAAAACTAGATTACATGGGTTATAAAAGAAAAGTAGCTGAGTTAGCGGCGGGTTGTGTACACTTTGTTTTTCATCTGTTTTATATATACATATATATACTTTCAGATGTATGTCGGGATACGTGATTCGCTGAATCTTGTAAGCTTGTGTCTGATTAGTAGCCAGTCAGACCGCTCTGCACAAGTCGATAACGAGCGAGTCGCTTCAGAGTTTCATTTCGTGGGTCGACGTCCCTCTGCGGGGCTCAATGTACATCACTGTATGGGCGTGTGTACCAGGTTATGTATTGATGAGAGAGAGAGAGAGAGAGAGAGAGAGAGAGAGAGAGAGAGAGAGAGAGAGAGATGACAGACAGACAGACAGTGTGCAACCGCGTGCTAGCGTGTGTGTGGTGTGTGTGTGTGTGTGTGTGTGTGTGTGTGTGTGTGTGTGTGTGTGTGTCTGTCTGTCTGTCTGTCTGTCTGTCTGTGTGTCCGTGTGTCTGTGTGTAAAGAAGAGAGAGAGAGAGAGAGAGCACACACACACACACACACACACACACACACACACACACACACACACACACACACACACACACACACGCACGCACGCACGCGCGCGCGAACGAACACACACACACACACACACACACACACACACACACACACACACACACACACACACACACACGCACGCACGCACACTTCAGCACCCACGTGCAAGCCCATAGGCACGGTAGGGAAGATGGAAAGAGTAGGGAAAGCGCGGCAGGGGAGGGGGGAAGGGGGAGAGGAGGGGGCGGGGGGGGTGGGGAGGGAGAGGCGGGGGAAGAGAAGGAGAGGTGAGAGTTGTATTGATTTGGAATCTTCATTTCCAAGAGCAACAACAGCCGAGCAAGAAGACGGTTCTTCCCGTTTGACCGTTGCCCTGAGGAGAGTAGGTATGCCAGAGAACCTGTGGAGCAATCAAGTGATGGTACTATTTCTGGTGCGTGGGGATTAGAAAAAAAAAACAAAAAAAAATACAATAGTTATGGCTGAGCATACTTCACATTTTTGGGTTTCTTCGACCTTTCGCCTTTTAAGACAACTTTTTTTTCATCTTGGCTGTATCTTACATTGTGATGTTTTGAAACAAAAAGACGCTGAAAGAGAAAAACTGACTGTTGACACCTCTCTCTCTCTCTCTCTCTCTCTCTCTCTCTCTCTCTCTCTCTCTCTCTCTCTCTTAGTTTATTTTATTACAAGTAACCAAAATAAAATAAATAGATAGAGAAAATAGAAATAATGAAATAAATTAATACTGTCTGGCTTGAAAATAAACAAATAGATAAATAAGATAATGAACTGAATTGATACTGTCAAGCTTGTTTTGAAAATTTGTACAATGTAAGTTATAGGCCGTTGACCGAAATCGAAATGGGGAAGAGCGGAGGAGGGGGGGGTGGGGGAGGGAGGTGGAGGATGAGGGTGGGGGTGGATTGGTAATGCGCATTGGTGGTGATTCTGACAGGAGAGATTGGGGCAAAGGGGGGGCTGCGATAGTAGGAGAGCGTCGTTGAGTTTAATTCTCTGGAGTTCAGCTATTTTCATGTCTTGCCGTGTGTTTCATTCTCACAAAACAGGATTAGAATTTCTGTTGTTTGTAAAGTCCATGCATTGTGTATTTTGATTCTATGATATTTGTATTTAGCGGAAATGTTAGGAGTCTGATGACTTTTGAACATTAAACCATCTCTCTCTCTCTCTCTCTCTCTCTCTCTCTCTCTCTCTCTCTCTCTCTCTCTCTCTCTCTCTTCACCCCTCTTTTCTCTCCCCCTCTCTCTCTCCCCCTCTCTCTCCTCTCTCTCTCTCTCTCTCTCTCTCTCTCTCTCTCTCTCTCTCTCTCTCTCTCTCTCTCTCTCTCTCTCTCTCAATACCACTGTCCGTTTCAAGGTAAATGACTCGTCCAGTTTCGTTCACTTCCTCGCGATACCACCAAAAGTGATTTGGCAGCAGTGCAGCGTCTGCTCTGGAAGATTGCCTCACGGTGAATTGACGTTGGCTGCTCCCTGTGGATTGCTGGTGCCTTGGCCGCGGCAGGACAAGCTGCTGTGTTGTTGTGGACAAAGAATTGGAAGGAGGGGTGACGAGGGTAACGCTATTGAAGTGGATAAGAAAATGAGACAGCAAACCAACAACAACAACAACAACAAACCTTCTTTCTCATATGCCCTTGTTGTAGGGGACAGAGGTGTAACAAACAAGAAACAAGAACAAGAGAGAGAAGAGAGAGAGAGAGAGAGAGAGAGAGAGAGAGGAGGAGGAGAGAGGAAGGAGAAGGAGAAGAGAAGAAGAAGAAGAAGAAGAGAGAGAGAGAGTGAGGTGTGAGATGAGAGAGAGGAGAGAGAAGAAAAAGAAGAGAGAGAGAGAGAGAGAGAGAGACAGAGAGAGAGAGAGAGAGAGATTTGGATGAGAAAAGAAAACCCAACGATTCAGACAGACCGGTAAATCAGTAGCAAGGAAGAGAAAGATCGTGCAGTAGCAGTAGAAGCAGAAAAGTTGATAATGATTAGTATGGTGATGATGCCTGCCTCAGTTTCAGTTTCATCACGGAGGTGTCACTGAGTGTAATGTAAAAGTATGTTCTCTTTATCATGACTGAGTGTATGTTGGAATGGGGGGGGGAAAGGAGAGAAGGGGGATGATGGATGGTGGTGGTAATGGCATGTATTTGAGCGTGCACGTGTATGTGATTACGTGTCTGTGTGTGTGAGGGGAAGACACTACAGCAATTCTACATAGCTTTCCGTCGCATTGTCGCGCGCGCGCGCGTGCGTGCGTGTGTGTGTGTGTGTGCGTGTGTGTGTGTGTGTGTGTGTGTGTGTGTGTGTGTGTGTGTGTGTGTGTGTGTAACTTTGTAACAATTCTGTATATTTCAATGTACCTTGTTTACAAATTTACAAAAGTAAAAGTTTTGAGTGTGAATTTGCGCTTGAACTTGTGTCTGTCTGTTTTCTTATTCATATATATTTTCGTGTTTGAACTTAGCTCTAATCTGTCTGTCACTTGGAGCGCAAGCATCTTTAAGTCTAATTTGAATTACTTTTGAGCCATTCTTTAGTATTGTGAACAGTCCCGAGTAAAAATTAAAAAAAAAAATTCTTTCAATGACGAGTACCTTGAAGTTGCTCCTTCCACCACTCGTAGCAGCAGAGAGGGTGGTAAGTGAATTTGTATACAAAACTACTCTATATAATTCTAGTAGAGAACATACTCTGAAGTCATCCCCTGAGAACCATACCTGTCCCCCTACTCGTCACAATCGTATTATGTTGTGCAGTGTCATATCATACAGATTTGCGTGGCATCAGACGTACGGTGTGTGCATTGCGTCGTATTGTATTGAACCATACCGTTTTGTATTCACCATGCAGTGTTGCTTGGTATTTGTTGTATTGTAAAGTACTGTATTCGTTGTATTGCATTACAATGTATTGTATTGTTTCGTATCATAAGCAGTTCGATTGCATCATGTTGTATCCGACTGTATTGCTGCGGTACAGCGTCAAATTAGAGTTGTAACACACTGTATTGTAGTTGATGTGTAAAGGGTACGATTCTGCCCAGCCTTTGAGACAGAGAGTTTGTAGTGGTTAAACCCCTTAAACGCAGGATAGAATCGCAGTGAGGGGCAGCCTAGCTGGTAGGCTGGAATGCCAGTTAAGAGGCTGGTCATTCAGCAGACAATTTGCCCACGGCTGGTCTGGGCAGACTGGCTTTGGGAGACCGTGGAGCCGTGGTTGGTGTTGTGTTTGCTAGGGTGGACTTGAGATTTTGGGATAGGTAAACATCTTTTAGGTGGGATGCTGGATTTTGCCCTAGGTACAGAGTCTGAAGGGTCTGTTCCTCTGCACTTCTACAGACCCAGTCACTTACATGGCGGTCGGCCCCGTTGGTTGTCGGGCCCTGGGAAATAAAATGTTCGTTCAAGAGCAGCCCCAACGAACCCAGATCTTAGGCACTTTAGACGCTTGTAGTCGTTCTATCGTGACTCGGGCCACAAAAGACTCTCGAAAGATCTCGTTCAAGGGGGGTGGAAGGCCTATATACTCCCCGGCGTTCTGGCTCTGAGATCTTTTCTTTACTGAGCAGTGTGTGGTGAAGGCTGTGACGCTGGTTCAGGTATTTGTGAAGGTAAAGGGCTGAAAAGCAGCTGCCATTGTTGGGCCGGGGTGTAGGCCTAACAGGTGAAACGTGGAGCCATAGCGTGTAGCGCGCACTGTCCTGAGGTCGGTGGTTTGGTTATGGTTGGTTGGTTCGATCCAACCATGATTTAAAATAAAAAGAGAGAGGAAACCAACGAGCTGGTGTTGGGGTGTTGAAGTTGATGTGTCAACTCGCTCTCTTCCCCATCTCCTACTCCCTCTTCCCTCCTTATCATCCATCCACTACCCTTACAGATGTATTGTAATATGTATTGAAATGTATTATATTGCATCTCATAGTATTGTATTAGATCGTATGTATTGTACATGTTATGTCGTATTATATCGTATCATTTCGGATTGTATAATATTTCATTATAATATATATATATATATGTATATAAATATATATATATATATATATAACAGTAAACTATAATCAGTATGGTAGTACGAATTTTTGAAAAGGCAGGCAGAAAACAGTAAACAATAATTTTATTCAAGTAGGGCACAGCCTTTTTTTAAACTTGAATAATGAAAACAAATACAAAGAGAATAATCTAATAGTTCAAGACTGGCACAGCGCTTTTAAACTTGCAATGCAATGCAATGCCAAACAATACAATACAATACAATACGAATACGATACTAATAGTGTACGGGAAATACAAGCGCAATACAATACAATGCAATGCAATACAATACAATACAATACAATACAATACATCAGAGGAGATTTGTTGGCCTGCGCTTGTTTTTCCCCCCACTATTAGATTGTTCGTCTTTGTATTTGACTTTATTCAAGTTTAAAAGGTTGTGCCAGTCTTGAATAAAAGTTACTCTGTGTTAGGCTTTCTTATGGGAACAAAAGTGACCCTACTTATTTACTGTTTATGTTGTATGGTATTGAAATGTTTAGACACTGTATTGTTTTGCTTTGCATTTTTCTAATTGTATCGTGTTTCGTTGAATTTTATTGTATGGTAACAAAAAAATGACAGTGTGAACTATCGCCCAATCTGACGACATCTTGCATGATGCACTCTATCTCCTCTGATGTATTGCATTGCATTGCATTACATTGCATTGTATTATATTGAAGTGCATTGTATTACATGCCATTATATTGTATTGTATTGTAACGAAGCCGACAGCCAGATACATACACAGCTCAGTCCGACTACACCTTGCACGATCTACTCTGTCCCCTCTATTGTCTTGTATCGTATCGCATTGCATTGCATTATATTGAAACGTCTTGTATTGTATTGCATTGCATCGTCTTGCATTGCATTGCATTTTATTGCATTGTCTGGTATTGCACTGCATTGCATTATATTGCATTGCATCATCTTGTATTGCATTGCATTGCGTTTATATTGCATTGTCTTGTGTTGAATTGCATTGCACTATATTGCATTGTCTTGTATTGCATTGCATTGCATTATATTGAATTGCATCGTCTTGGGTTGCATTGCATTGCGTTATATTGCATTGTCTTGTATTGCATTGCATGGAATCATATTGCATTGTCTTTTATTGCATTACATTGCATTATATTGCATTGTCTTGTATTGCATTGCATTGTATTTGCGTTGTAA
>JADBJO010002192.1:212500-227500 GCA_016801955.1 Conus betulinus
ATTTTTGTTTTAAAATACAAACGGTAAATAAGACAGTTTTATCAAAATTAGTGTTAGAAGCAATTTGGATTTAGTCCTGGAGTCAAATAAATTACGGACATTGATTCCGGTAAACAGTAGTGATCAAAAAAGCAGTTAGGGTATCAGAAAAAAGAAAAAGAAACACCCGAAGGTGCTGGGGAGGACCCAGAGAACCACTGCCTTCACCTGCCTTTAGAGCAGTCTGTACCACCCTTGGAGGCCTCCGCTGTGTTGACGATGGGTACAGGCAGGCCTCCAAGCGTGGTACAGGACTGCTCAAAAGGCAGGTGAAGACAGTGTTTCTCTGGGTCCTCCCCAGCACCTCCGGGGTGTTTCTTTTTCTTCGATTTTTGTTTTAAAATACAAAACAGTGAATAAGACAGTTTTTACCAAAATTAGTGTTAGAAGCAATTTGGATTTAGTCTTGGGGCCAAATAAATTACGGAAATTACGGACATTGATTCCGGTAAACAGTAGTGATCAAAAAGCAGTTAGGGTATCAATATTTTGTATCTGATTCGAATGATCAATGGGGAACCAACTGGTTTCTTGTACTCCTGTTCTCTTGGTTTGTTTCCGATTGGCATTTTCTATGCTGCGGATAAAGAGGAAATAGAACATTTGTGAGGCACTGATATTGTCCGCTCCTCGTTACGCCTTTATGTCAAAACTCTTTAAAGTGGATTCTGCAATGAGAAGAAACCAACAACAGAAATAGACTGCTCTACCCCTTAAAATCAAGCAACGTACCAGGCGAATAATTGCAGTAATATCAGCTACTGTCTTGTTCTGGAATTAGACATACAAGAGCGAATAAACCGATTTTGAATCAGCAGAGAACACCTGAGATACGGATGTAGTATAGTAACGCCCAGTCATTGCAATTGAAGCTCACCAGGTAAGAAGAAACTGCTGATTTCCCCCCATCTTCAGGCTGCGGACAGGCCACAACCGCCTGAACTATCACCTCTTTACCCAAGTTCAGGATCCTCAGTCGGACCAGTGCCCATGCCAGACCGGCAGTATGACAACAGCACATCTACTGCAGGATTGCCCGTTGCATGAAGCTCTGAGACAACAGATATGGACGGAGCAGACATCAGTGGAGAGGAAGCTCTACGGTGCCCTTGAGGACCTACAGCGCACGGCAGCATTCGTCAGGGGAGCTGGCGTTCCCATCTAAATTGTTTGAGAATAAGAAGATATGATCTTTCAATTTCAAAAGACGAAATAATGAAAGATGCCCAACTTCTCTGTTATCTGGAATTAACCCATCTGCATAAATTTTCAGATGTGTGGAACATGCATGTATTCTTTCGTTGTACCAGTTATCTTCCTAGTCATTTTTTTTTTTACCGAAGACGAACGATGCCTGTCAAAAGTTCCTTTTTTTCAAATTCTCGAGGAGGACAAGGAAACAGACTGCATTTGATTTTGGTGCCTAATGGAAGTGAACACTGAATTTCAAACAATATTGCACTCTGAACTACGTCAGAAAATTGTTATGAAATGTTGCATTTCGTAGGATATTGGCACTGCAAGCAGCTGACCCTCACTGCTGGTGACACTATATTTCTGCAACGTTGCTGAATGTCCAATACAGTAATATACAAATATTCGCAAACGATTTGGGTCTCTTCTGGAGTTAGTTAGTATTAGAATGTAAAATCTAGTCAAAAATATAACGCTGGTGGTTGAGTACACCAAAACATACAATGTCCTTGATATAAAGCAAACTGCAGGTCTTGATGACATTGATGGGATCATCCCCACACTGTCAGCTTCTATCATTGCTGAAACCATTTTACAAAGCACGTAGAGTCAAAACAATTTCCCGAAATTTTTTTGAAAGGTGTTAAGTATGATCTTTTTAGCAGATCTGTGATCACACAGACTGTTAATGGTAATACGCATCTCTGTGTTGTATCCTTCCATAGGAAATCCATAGGAATACATATTCATTGATGCATTGAATTCTTTCAGTGTATTCATTCAAAATCACTCTTGATAAATAGCTTCAAGGATCGCTGCCAAACAGCATCGAGTAACTAAGCAGACCCAGTGGCGTCTAATCTAAACAACAGTAAACTTACAGAACTGGCTTGGTATACGACACAAAAGCTTTAGATGTGACTGACCGGGGTCTTTTTTATACAAAAAAAAAAGAAGTGAAGAGAGATATCAAATACAGAACGTGTTTTTTCATAATAAAAATTTACTACGAGAGCTTGCTTGTTTGGTGTTTACGTACAAGAGCATGTAACTGAGAACAAAAATTACCCCCCTTCATTCTTTAACGTTTGTAATCCTCACACTTCTTTTAGCACCGTCCTTTACGAAGGTTTATAGTCCGTATGAGAAACGTGCTAGCACTCCTGTCGTCATCTACCTCAGACAGAATAGAAACTTGTCTCAGCAAATCACTCCACATCTTCCACATCATCCGCTACGCACAGCGCCTCTCAAGGGTTAGCTTTCAGACTGCTGTCAATTTCCATCGAAATAAAACTTGTGGGCCCCTATTTGTTCACAGATTTGGGAGGAATACACTGATACAATACTGTATGCACTGGTTATCAAAAAAAGATTACAGCAAATTGACTGCTCTACAGGAGAGCCATAACAAGTTAATGGAACAGTCTTAGCCATAACAAGTAAATGGAACAGTCTGAGCCACAACAAGTAAATGGAACAGTCTGAGCCATAACAAGTAAATGGAACAGTCTGAGCCACAACAAGTTAATGGTACAGTCTGAGCCATAACAAGTAAATGGAACAGTCTGAGCCACAACAAGTAAATGGAACAGTCTGAGCTATAAACAAGTAAATGGAACAGTCTCAGCCATAACAAGTTAATGGAACAGTCTGAGTTATAACAAAGTTAATGGTACAGCCTCAGCCATAACAAGTTAATTAACAGTCTGAGTTACAACAAGTTAATGAACACAGGCTGAGCTCAATCACGCTTGCTTCTTTCGAAAACTACAACCACCTGATGCTCACAACCAGATAGAATATTACATGTCCCTTTGGTATTAAACAGGGGGGGGGGGGGGGTGGGGGGGGGGGGGGCGCTATGATCGAGGAAGTCGATCCATTCAGTTCAGTTCATGATGTTTGTACACCTACCGACCACCACGGGGCCATATCAGGGAGTCATCTTGTCAAAGTTAATTCTTCAGAGAGATTTTTTTTTTTTTCAATAGTGAACAAACAATGAAAACAGACATTTCAAAAAACACGTAAACATTGCTGAAAATTCCTTCTTCCATAAAACCTTACATCAGATGAAAAATATCTATCGCTTTCAAGAACTTAAAAAGATTATCAGGTGGATAATCTCTGACAAGATTTACATGCAGTCTGGTGTAAGAGGAAGATGAGTGCCATAAAGTTCGAGTCAAATTATATTAACATAAACGTAGCAAAAAAACATTATTAAAAAAAAAAAAAAAGTTAAATTCATCAGCGTAATTTATTCGACGTAAAGCAATTTTGTAGACCTACACTGTCGTCAGTTAGTTAACTCGCATTGTTTGATTTCAGATGGTTGCCCTTTTACCAAAAATTCGCCCAGAGAAAAAAAAAAACCCGTGAAACCTCATTTACTTTTCATATACCTTCGCAAAACTGATTCAATCTTCTTTTCTAATGTACCTGCTACAAAACTGATCCTCTTAGACCTTCTTTCCTTGCTTCTTTCCCAAAACGTACGTTTACACATCTTGCCACAGGAACGGAAATTCACTTGCAACAAAGCATTTTTTTATGTTTAAAACAATGTAAGAAAGCGTCCCACCATCTCTGTAAGTAAAGAGAGTATCTGATTCGCCGTGTAAACGGAATTAAGTAAACTCAACCGGGACTTTACTGCCTTTAATCGATATCCAGTCGAATACAAATGTCTTTTTTTTTTTAACGTGTCACTCGTATTTTAAAGAAAAAAAATCTGAACAGTGTTGTCAGGGCTAATATGATTTCCGATTCATTGTTTCATGTGTTTAAATGCTCTCTCTCTCTCTCTCTCTCTCTCTCTCTCTCTCTCTCTCTCTCTCTCTCTCTCTCTCTCTCTCTGTCTTTTTTTTTTTTTATTTACTGTTGTAACTCTCTCTCTCTCTCTCTCTCTCTCTCTCCTTTGTTTAATTTTGTAACTGCTCTCTCTCTCTCTCTCTCTCTCTCTCTCTCTCTCTCTCTCTCTCTCTCTCTCTCTTCACCTTCTTTTTCTTTAATACTCTGTGGTGATTTCGATATGACATGTCGGAGATAAATCCGATGCTGCCATGAGCTTTTTCACGTGTAGAAAAGTGCATGGAACTCAAGAAGCTTCGATTATATAACGTCTCATTCTGGGAGGAGACAAGCCTCCTCCAAATGACATGTGAATGTCGAGTAAACTTAGGTAGAGTTAACAGAAGAGAGGGGCGAAGATGTGTTGCAGGAGTTAAGAGGGGGGGGGAGAAGGGAAAAGGAGTCGGGAGGGAGGTGAGGATGAGTGGTGAGTTTACAGAGGGGGGGAGGAGAGAGGGCAGAGGGATGGAGGGATGGGAGAGCTGAAGAAGGCGGGAGGGGGGATAGATAATTTCTCCTCTTCTTTGGTCGTAAATGTTCTTTCACCGATCCACCACCTCTCAAATGGGAAGGAAGACGATAAACAGCATGAGCAGAGGGAAAACGGGGGGGGGGGGGGGGGGGAGGGGGAGGGGGGGAGGGGGGGAACCTCCCCCTATCTTCCCTCCAAATCAACTACCCCCCCCCCCCCCCCCCTCAGCCACTCCCCTCCCTTCTCCACCCTCCTTCCCTCGTTAGCTCCCATCTACTTCCCTCCCCTCTTTTCCCACGTCCACTTTCACGGCACACACCTTTTAATTAAAACACAGGAAGAGTGGGGAAAAGAGAACGGAAACGAGGTAGAGTGTGTGGGGGGAGGGGAAGAGGGGGATAGGGGGAAAGGGGGGTTGGGGGGCGGGGGGGGGAGAGGGGGGACGGGGCCGGTAAGAGAAGGGAAGGCTGAGGTCAGACGGTGACGAAATGTAAACGGGGGGGGGGGGGGGGGGGGGGGGGGGGGGGGGGGAGGGGGGAATAGATTATGGTTGCCCTGGCAACCGTTCTTCATTTGCTGGGCTGTGGCGTGTCTTGTTAGTGGTGTACAGTACCACCCAACTACGCTGCATCACCCGATTGCTGCGTCTGGCTCGCCTGAGCCTCAAAACACCAAAAATTCGGTCGGCATTTTTTTTTTCTTTCTTTCTTCTTTACGTCAGCGGTCCAAAGTTGCCGAAGAAGAAAAAGAAATTCGGTTATGGTTATGGCGGTGCCTCACGATATCAGTAACACCTCCCCCACCCCCCACCCCCCCCCACGACACCAGGCGACGATGAAATGATGATAATGGTAATGGGATGCGATGAAGACGATGGTTGCCACGACGATAACAGAGTAGAAGACTGGATAGCTGAAGAAGAAGTAGAAGAACAACCTGACTGCAACGACGACGACGATGATGATAATGATGAAGATGATGATGATGGAAATGATGATGATGATGATGATAATGACGACGATGGCGACTGGCAAGATTTAAAATGACGACAATGGCGATGATGGTGAAAACGTTTGCAATGATAACTGAGAAAAAGAAGACAAAAAAATTATGGCGATGGTAATGTGGTGATGTTGATGGTGGTGGTGGTGGTGGTGGTGGTGGTGGTAGTGGTCGTGATGATGATAATAATGATGATGATGATGATGATGATGATGATGATTGCAATAACAACACATTTTCATTTACAAGATGGTGAAAAGAACCAAACAAATTATGAGGATAAGATAATGTTGCTTATAGCCCAGCCGAAATTATGAGGAAGACCAAAAACACGCACAAGAACAGGACGAAGAGTTGCAAGGTCAAAGAAAGAGGAAGAAGACGAAGAAAGAAGAAGAAGAAGAGAAGAAGAAGAAGAAGATGATGATGATGATGATGATGACGATGATGATGATGATGATGATGAATCAGAAGGCAGAAGAAGAAAAAGCAGAAGAAGAAGAAGAAGAAGGTGATGATGATCGTTATCATGATGATAACGAACAGCTTAAAAAAAAAAAAAAAAAATCAGCCACACGCTAACAGAACTGACAAAACAACATAAACAGACTTCCTGTTCGCACGAAGGACGAGTTCCTGACGTCACACATCTCGGGATTAGCTGCAGACCACTCAGGTCCATTCTGAACGAGGACAGCGGCTCAATCAGGAAGCTGCAAATGACAAGGCTAGCCAACCCTTCCTAAGCCCCGCCACCAAAACAAAGAAGAAAAGAAACACCCGCTGTACTTTGTCGAGAGGGAAAAAGCCTGTGTTATCAGCTGAAAATATTCCTCTACAAAGCTCTTGCAAAGTCTGTCCGTGTGGAGGGGTGACACAGTTGAATGCACAGCTATTTCAAGCGTGTTTTAAAGAAGAAGAAGACGACGAAGAAGAAAAGCATTCAAGATTTCGTACTAGACAGTCTCGTTTGTCCTACAGAAGGGAGGTAAGACAAACAGATACGATAGGCACCTATAGGCATAGATTGGCAAGTTAAAACCTCTCCTCTCAGTTATCCAGTGGTGAGTGGTTGCAGGGTAAGAGGCATGTTATCATCCCCATGACTCTCCCCAAGGACTGCTTTGAGGGGTCCAAGGAGGGGGTCGTACGGTGGGTGAGGAGGGGTGGGGGGAGGGGGGGGGGGGGGGTGGGGGGGGGTGGGAGAAGGGTGGGAGGAGGAGGAAGAAGGGGCGAACCATCGGACGAAGAGGGGAGGGAAGACGAGAAAGTCATGACTGGGTCAACGTCATCACAGACTGGGTTGAAGTGTGGGAGGCCTCTGGAAACGCTCTGAGTGGAGTGTGGACGCCAGCCGGTCGTCAGGGATCCTGATGGCTGGTTGCGGTTGTCGGAGGGTTCGGGGATCGGAAGGTGAGCTGATGGAGGGGGGGGGAGGGGGTCAGGTGTAACCAGGTCCGGACGAAGACGAGAGGTCCCATCCTTTTGAACACAACGCTCCTGCCCTGTTGCTTAGGACTGAGTGTGTGTCTGAGGTTTTGGAAATCCTCTGACGGTCTAGCCGGTCGTCACAAACTCTCTTACCACCTGTCAGTATAGGACAATGAAAGAGACATTTTTTTGAATGCCCCCCCACCCCACCCCCCACCTTTTTTTGGTGGGGGAGGGGGAGTGAAGAGGAGTGACAACAGGAAGGGACTGGTCATCGGGGATTGGTCGGGGTGGGGGTGGTGGTGGAATTCTTTGAACAGTTCAAGACTGATTGACTATTCTATCGTCTAACTAGCTTTAACCTTGTCTGACACAACCACATCATTGTCTGAATCACTAGTCCATTGTCTGACTAACTATACAAGTTATTGTCTGACCAACTTTACCATTGTCAGACTAAACATATCATTGCCTGACCCACTACAACACTTGCCATTGTTTTGCTTCCTGTTCCATTGTGTGACCCACTGTGCCTTAGTCTGATCCCACTATACCATTGTCTGACACACTCTACCATGATCTGACCCGAATGACCATTATCCGATCTGCTTTACCATCGGTTTACTTTATTATTATTATTATTATTATTATTATTATTATTATTATTCTGTGGCCCACTATGCCATCATCTCATCCACAATACCATTGTTTTTCCTACTATAAATTATGTACTATTGACAGTGTCACTGTACCACTGCCTTTGCCCACTATACAACTGTTTGACCCACCTTAGCATTGTCAGTTTCACCATACTATGTGTGTGTGTGTGTGTGTGTGTGTGTGTGTGTGTGTGTGTGTGTGTGTGTGTGTGTGTGTGTCCCTCTCTCTCTCTCTCTCTCTCTCTCTCTCTCTCTCTCTCACACACACACACACACACACACACACACACACACACACACACGCACGCACACACGCACGCACGCACACACACACACGAACACACACTCGCCTCTTTACCGTTGCTTGACTTACCACATTACTATTGTCTGACTACTAAACCATCGGCTGATCCGCGATACTATTGCCTAACCCACCTTACCGTTGCCTGGCCCATCCTACTACGGTCTGATCCATCTTACTACCGCCTCATCCACTGACCCACTATACAATCATCTAACCCCCCTTACTTTTGTTTAACTCACCTTTCTAGTGTTTGACCCATCTCATCACTGTCCAGTCCACTAGTCCTCTGTTTGACCTGCTATACCGTTGTCTTTCCCACTACGTCATTGAGTAAGCCACTTTATCGTTATTCGAACCACTATAGCATTGTCTGACCTTATATATGGTTGTCGGTTCCACTCCATCATTGTCTGATCCTCTGCGTCATTGTCTGTACTACTTCACCATTGTCTGTCCTACTTTTACCGTTGTCTGTGCTACTTTACCATTGTCTGTGCTACTTTACCATTGTCTGTACTACTTTACCATTGTCTGTCCTACTTTACCATTGTCTGTCCTATTTTACTATTATCTGTGGTACTTTACCATTGTCTGTACTACTTTCCCATTGTCTGTACTACTTTACCATTATCTGTGCTACTTTACCACTGTCTGTGCTACTTTACATTGTCTGTGCTGCTTTACCATTGTCTGTGCTACTTTACCATTGTATGTGCTACTTAACCATTGTCTGTGCTACTACTTTACCAATGTCTGTGCTACTTTACCATTGTCTGTCCTACTTTACTATTGTCTGTCCTATTGTACCATTGTCTGACCTGCTTATACCATCGTCTGGTCCACAACACCATTGTTTTTGACAACTACATCATTTATTGGCTGAAACACTGTGCCATTGTTTGACACATACCATTGCCAGGTACATCTAAATCCAGGCTAAAATCTAACTGGCTACGATCAGCAACGCCTAAATCTAGGCTAAAATCTAACTGGCTACGATCAGCAACGTCTAAAGTCTAGGCTAAAATCTAACTGGCTACGAGCAGCAACGCCTAAATCTAGGCTAAAATCTAACTGGCTACGATAGCAACGCCTAAATCTAGGCTAAAATCTAACTGGCTATGATCTAACTGGCTACGATAGCAACGCCTAAATCTAGGCTAAAATCTAACTGGCTATGATCAGCAACGCCTAAATCTAGGTTAAAATCTAACTGGCTACGATCTGCAGCGTCTAAGTCTAGACTAAAAATCTGAATGGCTGCGATCAGCAACGTCTGAGTTTAGGCTGAAACCTAACTGACTGGCTACAGTCAGCAATGTCTAAGTCTTGCCTAAAACCTGATTGGCTAATGTCACCAGGATCTATGTCTCAACCAGACACGGACTCACTAGAGTGCGCATGATCCATATTCTGCCTAAAAAGTGATCGGCTTTGGTCAGCTTGATCCATGTCTCAGCCAACACCTGTCCGGCAAGGGTCTGCTGGATCCATCCCTTACCCTAAAACCTGATTGGCTAAGATCAACAAAGTAATCGATGTCCTGTCGTCAAGACCTTGCTCCTGTGCTTAACATACATGAAATGCCCCCAGGTGCCGGAAGCCTGCAAGCAACACACCAGACAAGCCCTAACATGGAACCCGCAAGGAAAACGAGAAAGAGATCGGCCAAGGAACACCTGGCGCAGGGACCTGGAAGCAGACATCAGGAACATGGGGATGACTTGGAACCAGCTGGAGAAAAGAGCCCAGGACAGAGATGCCTGGAGGTCCTTGGTTGGCGGCCTGTACCCCAGGAGGGGTCAGCATCAACAGGAACACAGTTGACTTACTGTCTTTTAACCGGGGAAAAAAAACATATTCTCATCTTATATACGAATGAAGGTCATGGGTACTAGCACGGATTCTACCTAATTCATGTTGCTCGCTTATTTACATATTTTCAGACCGCACTGGTCATCTACAAAGGCAACCTTTGTTAGGGAAAGAAATCAGATGAAGAGACCCTGATCTCCAACACCCCGAATCGAACGTCTCTCATGTACGAAAGCTTGCAACAACAACAGAAAAGACAAATATTTCAAACAGGTTTTCTGTCCCTTAGTAACCAATTCTAAAGACGTACAATATTGTTTACTCTTCAACATGCAAATGTCGTAAAACTACGAAAGAGAGAGAGAGAGAGAGAGAGAGAGAGAGAGAGAGAGAGAGAGAGGAGGGGGAGGGAATCAGACAGACAGACAGACAGACACAGAGAGTGATAGGGAAACAAATGAGAGTAATGCAGACGTCTATGAATCTTTCATAGGCATCTTTCTCACATGTGTTGGAATGAATGTACACTTTTGCATGTACTAAAAGAAAAAGACTTTCTTCGAAACGCCTCCACAGCATCTCCCTTTAAACCTCCCTACGTACCCACAATCCACCCCCACCCACACCACCCAATCCCAACTCCCCCCTTCCTCCGTTAGCCCCCACCCCACCCCACCCTCACCCCCCACCCCCACCCCCGTCTACCTCCAGCTCCCCTCTCCCTGGCTGAACTTCGGTCAGAGGTAGGCAGCAGCGTCATGATCGGGTGTTTGCTTTCCTGTGGTTTCAGTGTGCGGGTTGCTGCTATTAAGAAAGATGATGGTGGGTGGACTATATAAAGCTCCTCCACACAGAGAGCGTTCACCTGCGAAGGCAAACCTCTGGCACCAGCATTGACTAAAAGAGGCTCTCGGGAGAGCTCAGACCCTTGCCAAGGTCGCGTGGGTATCGCATCCACCCTTTGAGTTAGAACATGAGAGAAAAATCATTTTTTTCCTGCCAAGGGAAGTAATTGTAGGAAGACTTACTTCCCGTGCACTTTTTCTTGATAGGATATGGAAAATACAAAATGTCAGTG
This sequence comes from Conus betulinus, assembly GCA_016801955.1. Classification (NCBI taxonomy): domain Eukaryota; kingdom Metazoa; phylum Mollusca; class Gastropoda; order Neogastropoda; family Conidae; genus Conus; species Conus betulinus. Next base: position 223,351 of record JADBJO010002192.1, read on the forward strand.
TCCGGTGTTTTAGCATTACATGACAATATATTTCTTCGTAGGTAGTTATCAATTCGTACACAGTAACTTCACAATGTTCATGTTCGGGGGGAAATTTGTCATCCTCTGCTGGAACGAATCATGGATCTGGCATTTAATCAGGATCCGCGCCACCAGTCTGCATAAAATTTCCATGCTTTCATTTTCGGGCCACATTCAATCTTTCCGGAAATAAGTTTTTTTTTTTTTTTTTTTTTTGTTCAGATCGGTTCAGAATTTTGGGGTGTCATCAAATTTGTAATATTCTTGCCGCACGGATCCCAGTGGAACCGCCGCTGAATGTGGATCTGAACTACTGATCCGCATCAACGTTTCATGGCTTTGTTTGGAGTCCACATGGCATCTTTCCACCTACCTGGTTAAAATGGGTCCAGTTGTTTTGGTGTCATCTTGCCGACAGTCAGACAGACAGACAGGCAGAGAAACGTACAGACATACAAACAAACCAATGGACGCGGCTGAAGATATAATTTCGTTGGCGGACGTAGTGTCAAATTGTAGTTCAACATATAAGGAGCAAAGTGTGTCGAGGTGTCTGTGCCTTCATGTGTGTGTGTGTGTGTGTGTGTGTGTGTGTGTGTGTGTGTGTGTGTGTGTGTGTGTGTGTGTGTGTGTGTGTGAGTGAGTGTGTGTGAGTGCATGCGTGCGTGTGTGTGTGTGTGTGTGTATGCGTGTGTGTGTGTGTGTGTGTGTGTGTGTGAGAGAGAGAGAGAGAGAGAGTACATTATGTGTGTGTGTGTGTGTGTGTGTGTGTGTGTGTGTGTGTGTGTGTGTGTGTGTGTGTGTGTGTGTGTGTGTGTGTGTGTGTGTGTGTGTGTGTGTGTGTGTGTGTTTGTTTGTTTGTTTGTGTGTGCGCGCGCTGCGCGTGCGATCGTGCATGTGTGTATGTGTGTATGTGTGCGTGCGTGTGTGTGTGTGTGTGTGCGTGTGTGTGTATGTGTTTATGTTATGTGGTGTGTGTGTGTGTGTGTGTGTGTGTGTGTGTGTCTGTCTGTCTGTCTGTCTGCCTGTCTGTGTCCACATTTTGAGATGATGCCTTTCAGCTTGTCATGTACCGCTTGGGAAACAAGGTTATCGCGCGGGCCATCGGTGTCAAGGTCGGATCAGGATGGGGAAATATGTGAATGAGTGATGAGATAAAGAGGACTGGGCACAGCGGTCACGTAAGGAGTCGGTGGGAGGTATGGGATGGGGGATGGGGAGGTGGGGGTGCAGAGAAGGAGAGGAGGAGAAGTTGAGGGTCTACAGCTGTTCACTGAAGCTGCCTGCTTTACCAGCCTTGCTTTGTGTCTACATCCATACGTTTACGAAATTACGAAAAAGCAGCTGACTATCTACACACACACACACACGCGCGCGCGCGCGCGCGCGCGCACACACACACACAGAAAGTAATAGGCAACCAGAGCGTTCACATTTTCTCTTCTTTACAAGCGCGCATTTATCGGTGTATTTCTACTTGTATATAGCCCTAATTGATTTTTTTTTTTCTTCTACTAAACCGCAACTCTAATCTTCCCATCCTTACTCCTCTATCTCTACCTCCTTCCAAAAGCCGTCACATTCCCGCGTGTCCTCGACCTCACTCCCCGTCACGTCCACCCCACCCCCACCCCCTCCCCACCAACCCTCCTCATCCACCCCCTTCCCTCTCCACCACCGCCGCCATGTTTGCCGGTGGGCGAAGTTTGATCAGTCCAGTGGGTTGTTAGATATGGCGAATGTCTCAAAACAACCATTTAGTCCTGTTTATTTTGATTTTCGTTGTGTCGTTTCTCTCTCTCTCTCTCTCTCTCTCTCTCTCTCTCTCTCTTTTTAATCCTAGCGTGAATGTACCGGGAGCATTGCAACAGAGAGAATGGCGAAAGTGAAGTGAGGAACTAAAGAAACAATACTGATCTATATTGTGAACCACTGGGTGAATGAAATGCAGCTGGGTGACGTTACTCTTGTTTCCGCGTCAAAATGTCAAAAGACTGGCTGAGAGGAATCTCTCTCTCTCTCTCTCTCTCTCTCTCTCTCTCTCTCTCTCTCTCAGCAAAATTTTTATTTATGAAGGTAACGTTTCTAACCGTCCCCCTCTCCCCCCCTCCCCCCCCCCCCCCCCCTCTCTGTCTGTCTGTCTGTCTGTCTGTCTGTCTGTCTGTCTCTGTCTCTCTCTCTCTCTCTCTCTCTCTCTCTCTCTCTCTCTCTCTCTCTCTCTCTCTCTCTCTCTCTCTGTGTTTGTACAGGTTTTTTCTTAAATTCAGTTTTGGTATTCATCATTTATCTTACCACCCTTCTAACCCATTACTAATAATAGAACCACTACTGATACAGTTGCAGTACAAGAGCGCGCATCTCTGCGCTTATGATCTGATCTTTCATTGGGCTTTATTAACCATAAGGAAGGTAGGTAGGTACGTAATGTTACTTATAGCCCAGCCGACCACAAAGGTCCATATCATGGCTGTCACCATGTTTGAGTCAACTCACAACTCATAAAAAAAACACACATTCGCACATCTCTTTAAAATACACCTTCTAAAAATGCACCAGAAACTTCGTTTAAAATCTTTCTTCCGTAAAATCTTAGATCAGATGGAACACGCAAACGGATAACCATAAGGAAACCCAGACTGAATTAATGTCCCCACCAATAGCAATCAAGAATCACACGACGATGAACAATTTCAATAATACCAAAATTCGCTTGCAGAAAAAGAATATATCACAGGTCCACATGCAACCCTTGTATAACCCTTTGTGTCCACTTTACAGCGTCTGACAGCTGAGCTCTATAGTTTCTTTTTGTTTCGTTCACTTAAAAAAAAAAAAAAAACAACTTTCAAACTAACTATACAAAATATCTTTATTCCATTTTGGTTGTTTCAAGCGAAAAAGTTAAGAGAAACGCTTTCTAGAACTTCAAATGAATTATTTTCTCAAAGTCAACTAACACCTTTTAAGAAGCTGAATCCGATTCTTTTTCTAAGTCGAACAAAAACTTCCCAGGAAATAACGCTTTGAACCAACTTCGAATCAGATGTTTGTTCAAACTCAACAAAAAGCCTTGAACAACTGAATGATATGCTTTTTTCGAAGTATTAACAAGTCCTGCAAAAACTAATTCAAATTCCTTTCCTAGGTCAACAAACTTGACGTGTTGATTTTGTTCCTTAAGTAAGTGCAATATACTGTTTTTTTTTTTTTATAATTGATGTTAAGTATTCATCATTTATATTACCATTCCCCTAATTCGTCATCTGTAATAAATTTTTGAGTGCAAACTTTAGTCTAACAACTTGTCATCGAGGGCCTCAAACTTAAATGGATAGAAACCTCATACTTAATACTTTTACTGCACATGTCACATGAATATCCACACTGGAATGGACATTGCCTCTATTCTTTTAAATAAATGATCGAGAGACAGACAGACAGTCAGACAGACGGACAGACAGACAGACAGATGAGTGTGGGTGAGCAGGTGGAGAGACAGAGACAGAAAGGCCGAGTCATGGAGATGACAAGTCGAAGCACTGACAAACTTTAAGAGTGGCAAGGACACACACACACACACACACACACACACACACACACACACACACACACACACACACACACACAGGCAGGCATGGATAGATAGACAGACAGACAGACGGATGGAGACATTCAGATGCAGAGTAAAACAAAGAAAAAGAAACGATAAAACTTACATTGGGAAGCACTGACAACTAAACGAGCGACAAAAAAATGGGGGGAAAACGACATAGCTGGACATATCGGCTTGATTCTAACTGCACCCCCACATGTCCCCTCACAGAGAGCCCGCCTCCTCCCGGTCACCACCCATCCATCCGTTCCTCTCCTCCTACCCTCCACTCTTCTGACCCTTTCCCTTTCTACACACACACACACACACACACACACACACACACACACATCTTGTTTTTAAGCAAGAGAGGGGACAAGCATCCATCCATGCACGACTCCAGAGGGAAAAGTGCGTAGTTCAGCAGAAGACAGTGACAGGATTATAAAACGCACAGATAATCTCTTGGCTCACGTACACCGCGGGAAGTCCGCTTATAGCATGTGGCCTTTGAGATGCGATCAGAAGCGTTGAGGC
>JADBJO010002192.1:237500-250000 GCA_016801955.1 Conus betulinus
GGCCTTGGTTTGGTTCCGTCGGGGTCACCGGTATCGGCGGGTCCATGGGGGCTGTCGTTGGACGGACGTGGGTGGCGCCCTCCGGAGGGAGAGCTCACTCACGCCGGCTCCGCGACTAAGCAATTATTGTCGTCAGTAGGGGCTTAGTAGGTGGTGTCCTGCGTATGTTAGATCAGAACAGGCGCCACTGAACACCACCGAAGTGACTCGGCAGCAGTGCAGTGTCTCCTCCGGTGGGTTGCCTTTTTGGATAGGGTACTAGAAATGGAAAATGCCAGCTTTCACATCATTGGAAGTTTTAATATTCCACAAAACGTATAACTTCATGGATGATTGTCGATTCGTGAATTGTAACTTCGCAGAGATCAGTCCGTTCTCGTTCAATGAATTATATTGGTAACAAACACGCTGGAGAGATTCTGGATTGGACACTTTTCGTTTAAGAGAGAGAGAGAGAGAGAGAGAGAGAGAGGGGGAGGGGAGGGGGGGGGGGGGGGGGGGGGGGGGGGGGGGGATGCGAAGGCCAGTAACTGAAAGGGAAGGGGAACACATAGAGAAAACATTACCAATACATCAAGATGAGAGAGAGAGAGAGGGAGAGAGGGAGAGGTGGATTCTCCGTTTCAGCTTCCTTGCATTTACCTGTCACCTTAATTTTCCTTGCAAAACAATTAAGACAGATAACCTTTCAGCGCTTGGAGGTCAGAAAGCGCAACCTTTTTTTTTTTTTTTTTTTTTTTTTTTTTTTTTACTTACTTTTTTTTCCTCGCTTCTCATTATAAACCGCTATACAGCCCTTCACCCCCTCCTCCCACTCCACCCCTCCTCTTCCCTCTCCGTCCGTCCTTCTCCCCCCCCCCCCGCCCCTTTCTCCCCATCCTTCACCCCCCCCTCTCCCCCCCCCCCCCCCCCCCCCCCCCCCGCCCTTCGCTCGCGCGCCATCCGCTTCCGAACCCCTTTCTTCCCTCCCCTCCCCCCCCCCATCCCCACCCTCTGCTCCCCCTCTCCCCACGCCAGCTGTCATTCCTTTCCCGTTATGTACACCATAGACACGAGGAGGGAGGGAACAGGACCTGGATGCTCCTAGCCATTGTGACGTTCGTTGACAGACCGTGATGCATTTGGTCCAGTCAGAGATGTGCAGGGGGCAGGATCAGTATACCCACCGCCCCCCTTTGGTTAGTTGGAATGCCACTGCACACATTGAAGGCGCTCGTCTCTTCCTGGTGGTCTGACTGGCTTCTCTCTCTCTCTCTCTCTCTCTCTCTCTCTCTCTCTCTCTCTCTCTCTCTCTCTCTCTCTCTGTTCCATCTTCTGTGCCACCTTGGTGGCATCACCCACGACGCTTATTCCGAGCCCTCCCCCCCCCCTCCCACCACCACCACCACCACCACCTCCCACCCCCCACCTCGCCTGGAAGTGTTGAGTGCCCTGTGCGAGAGACCGGGACTCCGGCAACAGGGAAGAAAGGAAAAACGACGAGTCGAGATATTATTCCTCTACGCTGTATGTATTTGGTAGAGTCGAGTCAAATCGTGCTGTTTATAGTCCAGTTGATCGCAGGGGGGGGGGGGGGGGGGGGGGGGGCACATCAGGACTGCAAAACGGTTTAAAAAAAAAAAAAAAAGGGAATCACATACGCAAAAGTCAAGTCAGCTCCTGCGGGTAAAACGCAGAACTGAAACAAACTGGTTCAGAAAGAGGACAATTAGACAGACATTGCGCAACATGTACGTTTAGACATTTGGTGCCACACTACGCCACTTTCAGAAGTCTACAGTACATCTTTCTGTTTGAACAGAGAACTAATAATGCACCACAAAACCATGCGTTAAAGATATTATTTTCATGTCAAATCGGTCGGTCACACACACACACACACACACACACACACACACACACACACACACACACACATATATATATATATAAAATTTTATAGTTGACGTCAGCGTGATTATTTTAAACCGCCTTTTCCAAACAGCCGGTCTTTAAAACGGCGCACAGATAAGAAAGAAAACGATGCTTCATAGAATCATAGTGTTTCCAGCCCGGCTGGCATAGCAAGCCGGTTCTTAAAGCCGAGAGGAGACAAGAAACAACAATCATGTTGGTTCCAGCTCAGCTAACCATGCCTGCCACTTCAGGGCTGCAAACTGGCTGAAAGTGAACATACGCACAAATTATGAGGGGAAAAAAGGCTAAAAAAACTGATTTTTTTTTTTTTTTTTAAAGTCATGTCCCGGAAAGCTAAATGGTCGATCTGAAACCAACTAGTCTAGTCACAGGTAAACTAGACAATGAGGAACCCACACAGCGAGACACTAAAAACCAGAGACGGCCTGGTTTTTATAAATCTGTATTATAGATTTCCTTGAGTATATCTGGCCCATAGCATCATCTTCATCATTCTCATCAATCATCAAAATGTTTGGCGGGGATCTATGTGCCCCCTCCTCTCGTGGTGAACTCTGTTCGGAATCCTTCTGCGTTTGCTTGGCTATTATGAGTTCATGTTAAAGGCGTCTGCATTGTCAGATTCACCGGAGACTGTCGTTGGATGGACGTCATGGCTACCTCCACATGAAGGTGCTTGATCACGCTGGATCTGCCGCTAAGCAATCAATCCCTCGTCGTCGGTAGGGGAAGGGGGGGGGGGGGGGGGGGGCGGGTAACTAGTACTGTTACCTGTTTGTTGGATCAGAACAGCACGGCTGGTAAGCCTGACCACCGAAACGACTCAACTAGGGGCGGTGCAGTGTCTACTCTGACGTGTTTCCTGATGGAGACCTGGTATTGACGGCGGTCATGGACTCTCTTGCATCCCCCTCGCTGACGAGGCTGCGGCCAGGTGGAACGTGGGTAGGGCTGTGTCTGTAGAGTTGAACCAGAACGAGCGGCGTTGGTGTGACGCCGCTTGGAGGGCACGAAAGATACATTAAACATTGACGACAACATTACAACTTTGACCACTATTAGAGATCGCCAGGACATTGGACTGACTGTGCACAATACCAGTATAGTGATGAGTGAGTGAGTGGGTGAGATTTTAAATTTAGAATCTGTTCACACGTGGTGATATTAGCCTTTTGAAAGAAAAGAAAAAAGGAAAGAGGGGAAGGGAAGCGTTTATAAAAAAAATCTATCAATCCGATCCATGGAAAGCACTTTTGCTATTTTGTACAATTTCTGGTTTGTGAGTTATTGGTTTGATAGAATCATGCACACGCATATCCACGTTTGATTCTTTATATAATGAAGTTGATACTGAACGATGAAAAAAAATACGGTCCACTGATAGAAGGCTTGAACAATCGCATGCTACATTTGGGGAACATTTTGGGTGTAGTGATGAGAACACCGCGGTGATCATGTCCTTCCGGAGGCCAGTGCTACTCCACGCGCAGTAGTGGATGACATGACGACATCCACATCATGCCACAACACATCCACATGACATGACTACATCCGCATCACGTGATGACGACATCCGCATCACGTGATGACGACATGCGCATCTCAAGATGACGATTTCCGCATGACATCACGATCTCCACATCACGTGTCGACTTACGTGTCACTTGACGTACGCACGTGGCTAGAACTCACAGAAAGGTGACCTCATGCATTATGGAAAAACGACACCCGCTGAAACGAACCGGTCAGTGACGGTCGTGGAAAACAAATAGCGCAGGTCAGGGCTTGGGGTTTCTGTCTGGGTGATGTAGTAACGGACTCGTCCAAAAGGGAAGACAACTTCTGTGTTTGCTTCTCTAAGAGCATTTTTTTTTTTTTTTTTTTTTTTTACCCAGCGTGAAAAAGTAGATTCTGTCTTGAACCTGGATTTTTAAAAAAAAATGGAATAAATGCTTTCTGCCAGCGAGGAGGTTAGGGATGAGCGTGACAAGTCGCTGCTTTATGTTCCTGAGACACGTCTTTGGTTGCTGTCCAGAGATACGAATTAGGTCCTAGCCTTTCTTTCGCTCTGTCGAGGGATAGGTTCACACTGCGACAAATTCATTGCAGTACCTAGCTGCTGCACCAATTGGGTCGGAAAAACAAGGATGTTTCGACCGCCCCACGCAAGAAAAAAAAAAAGAACACACCACACAAAAAAGCGACCCAAAAAAGAAAAAAAAAGCAAACCCAACACAAAGAGGCCCAACCACCCCCATCCGCATCGACTCTATCTGCATGATCTGCATTTTATCACTTTAAATGACACCCCACAACCTGTATATTATGCTGAGAAGACAGTTCAGTAAAGACTACAAGACACACAAATTGGGTTGAGGAAAACAAGGACGTTCGAGAAGAAAAAACAAGGTTCCACTATTCCCATCTGACATCTGCATGCTCTCATTCTCCCACTTTTACCGCCGCGCCCTCTATTTTGCTGCCTTGTGGTGTTGGTGGACCGGCGACCGACCGCGCGCTCGCGACATGCGCGCGAGACCAGCCGACTTGGTTACGGGGCGGACCAAACGTGTGATGCCGGGCCCCTGTCTGTGGGGCCCACCAAGCCAATCCTCCCCACCACCTGCATCCCACTCCCGACACCTCCCCCACAGCTACCCTATCCCCCTACCCTTCAAACTGCAATCCCCCCCCCCATCACTCCAGAGTAATGTTTAGTAGAAGTTAGAGATCCCCCACAGACAGCAAGAACAGACAATTTTACTAGCAACCAACACCCACAGACACCCCACCCACGTTAACCACACATCAAGTCTGCGCAGGATCCTTACGATGTATACACCCATCCAACAAAAGGTAAAAAATTGTATGAGAACGATGCCATATAAACGAATTTCTGCCAATGGATTTCTTTCTTTAAGCCCCACATAAGTGGTTTCTTCATCCACACCGGCTCTCTGCAAAGCCGAATGATGCCCAAAGCTTTGAATAATAAGAAATACATCGCGTTTTTTTTTTTTTTTGTGCTGCGATCTGCTTCAGTGGAGGTTGAAACGAAAGCGGGGCTTCCCCCTAACAGATAGGTCCATGACACAGGCCCCCCCCCCCCTTGTGTTGCGACTCACACTTGCTCGACGTTTTGAAAAAGTTGCACATACTCAAAAAGGGGCAACATACTCGTAGGACGGCGCGAGCCAGTCAGGCCAACCCCCCCACAGAAAGGATTCAATCAAACATGTCCATGTGGAAACGCAAAATGCAACAGAAAAAATAGAACACAAACAAAATGTGAAATCTGGAGTGAGGAGGATTTAAGTTACGTAACAAAACAACCTATGAACATGGACAGACGGGTTTCTCGTGAAGGTTGGTGTTGGGGTTGGGAGTGACGTGCACAAGAAAAATCGTTCTCGCCACTGGACGCAGCTGGATCAGGAGAATAAGTTGATAAGAAAATTTAAGCCGGAAAAGCACTCTTCAAAACATGACATTCACGAACCCTGACCTTTTTTTTTTGGCCCCTAACCAGGACCATGGACCACGCCACTCCAAAAACCTTTGGTCCCCAAAAAAACTATCCCAAACCTGTCTGTTTGTGTATAAAAATGGTCATAAAAAAATCCGTATTGATCACAATCGTGATTGCAGTTGTGAGGGCAACACACCCAGAGTTACGTCTTCACTCTTTTCCCTCCCTCAACATAAATAAAAGGAAAGAACGTTCTTTTGTTTTTATCCATATTTCTTCTAGACCTGTCCAGAGAGGAAGAGTTTCATGTTAACATACCTTGTCAACTACACTGTGTAGTCTTTTGTGCTATTGTCTTTATTAGGAATTTCAAGGAGAAGAGAGCCGTCTGCTGAGTGAGATGAAGGGGAGGCGAAAAAGCGTTAGTTTCAATTGGATTCAAAGGGTGACAATTTTCCTACGCCGTTAAATAACAGAGAGATGACTAGGTAGTCGTGTTTGTGTTCGCTGGTGCGTCGTTTGCGTGTCTGTGTGTTGTGTGTGTTCCTGTGTGTGACTGTTGTTGTGTAGATGTGTGTGGTGATGGGGTGTCGTGTGTGCCTGTGGTGTGTGCGAGCGAGAGGAGTGAGAGAGAGAGAGAGAGAGAGTGATGGGGGTTGCAGTGCGTGTGTGTGTCGGTCGAGCTGTGTGTGTGTGTTCTGTGTGTTTGTGGGTGCGTGTGTGTGTGTGTGTGTGTGTGTGTGTGTGGTGTGTTGTGTTGTGGGTTGTGGCGTGCCGCACGTGTGTTTGTGGTTCTGTGGTTGTGTGGTGCCGTCGGGCGGTGGTGTGTGTTGTGTGTGTGTTGTGTGTGTGTGTACGAGATGTAGTGTGATTGGGCTGGGTGTGAGATGAATAGTGACCACAAACAGTACAGGTGTGTGTGTCAAATTGAGCCAAAAGTAGTGCCGGTATATTTCACGAATGTACTGTGAAACAAGACGAAGGTATGGTTACCATTTCCCCCCCCCCCCCCCTGTCGCCGACGATCCATGGACATATGGATTCTGAAGTTTTCGAATTGTGTCACAGATTCCCACTTCTATACTGGCCGCACGTCTCCCCGTGGTGACTCCCGCTTTGTGCTCCTATCAAGCAAATAAAAAAAATAACTCTTCTTAAAGGAAGGTACAATAAGAAAGTCAAAAAAAAAAAAACAACACCAATTCCCAACCATCCAACGAAAACAAACAAAACAAAAAACTGAGCCCGACACGAGAAGACTCGTTTACTAATTATACACAACCGGTTTCTATTGTGCTGGGGGGTGAAAAAATATAAATGTTTAACCTGGTCTGGTCTTATGACTTGTCTGTCACGATATGACAAGGTGAGCGGTCGTTAGGAACAGAGCATGAGAAGGTCCTAAAATTATGATTACACAGGCTCATGGACACGTCAAGGTCCTCCTCCCCCTGCTCCCCCCCTTTTTTACCCGCCCAGCCCCTGTTACTTAGTGTGCTTTTGCACACACCCGTTGCCAGCAGTGGTGAGAGATGAGCTGGCATCCCTGCCGGCTCCCCCCCGCTGACGGCCACACCCTCAGCTACGCTGACCACGGGACGCTCCCCGTGCAGCGACCACAGCCGTGTGCCTGCCCACCTGTGCACGGTGGCGGAACGAGCCGCGTCGAGACGTGACCGCTGATTGGGGGCGGGAGCCGTGGACCCGCGTTAGTCTCTAACAGCGCGTCCCGAGGTGGAGGTTCCAGCCAAAACCGTCACCCAGTTGCCTGTCCGCGCCCCCGGGCGAAAAGACGTACCACCGGAAGGGGTCCCCCGGGTCGCATGCGAGACGACCTAGAAGAGACCACGCATCGTACTTGCGCGGAAAGCTAAGAACTAGCGGGTGGAAGGATGGAGAAAAAGCGGAATCACCGCAATTTGAAAGTTGTTTACAGACTTGAAGATGGGTCCTAAAGAGAGGATGCACCTTAGCACTGATTAGACATAGGTAGGAAGAAAAGAATAAAGACATTTGGAAATATAGCCGAAGATGATACTGTAGCTTAGCACACCTCTTCTTTTGCTCGGGAAATCGTCCTCTGCACGGCCTTTTTGGTATTTTTTGTTATGTTCTTTTTCCTCATGCCCTGTCGTCTGGGTCATGTCTTTCCTAGGAGGTGCCTCCTTCTTGTTTGGTTTTTTACCGTATAGTAGTCTTTTTTGACTGTGTTTTTTTTTTTTTCATCTGCTTCGCCAACTCTATTCAATTCTGTCCTAGTTTGTTATATCCCGTTATTCGGCCTCTTGCTCCCTTACCGACAACCGGATTGCTCGGAGGTATCCCCTTTGACTCCTCTCCCTCAGTGTCCTCCTACGCCTTCAATCGTCCTTCTCTCCCCCTTTTATCTCTCTTCCAACGGTACAAGTGAGCAATGTGTTACGACAGAATGTTTTCTTCTCACTCGTACACGAGCAACAATAAACACATAAAATAAACACAATTTACAAAAAAAAAAAAACAAACAAGATTATTTTTTCGGATTGTTGGTTCGAGCCAAGACAAAATTGTTGCACATAGATCTGAATGGGGTACCACGTGCTAGACGTCCCGACAACCCCCACACCATGGCGCCCACCTCTACCCGTACGGCGATCGAGGACATTGGGGTATACAGGCGATCGAACATGCGCACGACACCAATAGCAACCTATTACCGCACCTCCCACACCTCCTCTCTCTCTCTCTCTCTCTCTCTCCCCCTTAAACCCGTACCCCCCGCCCCCCCCCACCCTCTCCAGAAAATTATTTTTTCAATCTTATATTCAACCACCAAATATTGACTATGCCTCGACACTCTGGGATTTAGCTAGCAATAAGTTGCTTAAACCATTGACTAGTATATACAAGAGAGCTGTCAAAATAACAATTGATAAACCGTCGCTAAGGGCACCCTGATTATGAACGAGCAGGTATCCTTCCATTCAAGACCAAACTGTTGTACAATAAAGCACTCTTTATGCATAAAATACTACACGGCGGTGCGTCTCCTATTTAATTTAATGACTATATTTACTTCTAATGATCATCGTCATTCGCATAAAATAAATCTCCTTTCCCATCAAATAATTTATGCAAATCAAGCCTTGCTTATTCTGGGGGCTGGCTGTGGAATAAATATCCAGAAAGAAAAATTAAAAAACGAACCAAACACTAGTAAGTTTAAATCCAATCTTTTTTACGTACTTGATGTATCTGTCTGATCTTACACCACTTTACCCAAAGATGTACCAATAACTGTTTCTGTGTAAATGTTTCATTTTCCTTATCAGTTCTTCCTATTCTTCCACCCCCCCCCCCCCCACCTCACATTCTCAATTGTCCCCCATCCCACCCCATCCCACTCCCCCCCCCACCGTCTCCCACACCTTCTGTCGGTGTTCCCTCTGTACATAGATTTTTTTGTCCTTTTGTTGTTTTTTTATGGTTTCATATTTTAGAGAGTGATTTCCATGATTTTATATTAATCAATATTTTTTTTTTCCTTTCCTTTCCTAAATTTCTTTTTGGCCCCGGAGGGCTGGATGTAAAAAAGCAGTGATGCTTATTCCATTACCCTCTGAAAAAAAAAATTCGTTCGTGCGTCGTTCTCCTTCTCCTCTCTCTTCTCTCTCTCCTCTCTCTCTCTCTCTCTCTCCTCTCTCTCCTCTCTCTCTCTCTCTCTCTCTCTCTCTGTCTCGCGTGGTCGAAAGAAGGAGACGACACATTCTCAGTCGCAGTATTAATTATCATAATTTATGTACTGCGGCTGGCAGCCTCGCATCTCATCTTGTTCCATCGATCTTTCATTGTCTTTGTTACTTTCCTTCCTCTGACTGCGTTTTTTTTTCACCTTACACCTGGAGGCTTTTCTGTTCTTTATATTGGATGAATGCGAGAGGGAAAAATTTACGAAACTGCGGCTTCAAAACGACAACAGGAACTTAAACTGTTTTAAACTGTTTCCTCCATTGTGCGGCATGCCTTACACGCGGCTGTTCGGTTTCCAGTTTGTGGAAAAAAAAATATTACATCTGGTCTGTGTGCATGAAAATGGCGTTTGTTTTTCTTTGTTTGTTTGTTTGTTTGTTTTCAAAGTAATCGTGGTAAGTGTAGCCATAGGTTTTTTCAAATAAATGACGACAACAGGAACGGATAGCCTGCGCTGAAATATGCGCAGACATCTTGATTTCACATGTCAACTCCCTCCTCCATGCTTTCTTTTTTATTTTGGTTTCAGTTTGTTTCGTGTTATCATAATTATGATGATGATGATCATCATCATCATCATCATCATCATAACAATAACAATAATTCTTTCTTTTATCATCATTGTTGATGTTGTTGTTCGTAACGATAACAATGATATTATCAATACATTGTTATCATTATTATTATCATCATCATCATTACTATTATCATTACTATCATTGTTGTCGTTGTTGTTGTTGTTGTTGTTGTTGCTTTCATCATTATCATTCCTTCCACGGAAACGACACTGAAGTTATTGCAACGTTCGCCAAAAACAAGCGCAAGACAATTGAAAACAGCCAACACAAACGTTCGTAAAGGGACGCGGTCTGCTAGAAAGGACAGAACGTTTACCCACGTGCCTTTAGAAACATTCTTTTGTTTGCCAGGTGGCTGGGTTTTTTGTTTTGTTTTGTTTTGTTCGTTTGTTTGTTATTTGTTTGTTTTGTTTCGTTTTGTTTTTCGTTTAGGCAGCAAAGGAAGGGCCAGTTTTTGTTAAGTTGTTTCCGACCGTCGCAGGGTTCACAGCTTTTCAAAGGACTTTCAGATCATACAGACTTACGTCTGTGTGCTCTACGCAGTGTGGCCAGACTTGTATTTCATAGATTACGGTGGCGTCTCCTAGCTGACATCTTCACATTTCAAGATTTTGACAGAGAGTTTCGAGCAACTAAATTATCTACTGAATTGCATGCTTTTGAATCATGTGTTTGTAAAAACAAAAGTTATCCGTTTTTGTTTTTGTTTTGTTTTTTTGTTTGTTTGTTCGTTTTGTGTTTTTGGTTGGTTGGTTTTGTTGTTTTTTTTCTCTCCTAAAATTATGTATTTAATTGATAAGCCGTTGGATTCAATTCTTCTGAGCTGATGAAGTTGTGAGATTCTTAGCTTCAGTATATCATTCGCAATACAGCCTGAAACTTATGTTGAAGTGGTTAAAGAGTGAAGTTTCCATAGCCTGTCGGCCGTAGGGGCAGTAGCGAATTGTCAGAGGTTCAAACGTGTCTAGAGTACGTCATGATGTAAGGCCAAGCCCATGTCTCTCCATCCGCCGCCGTTAACATTCCCTGGACTGAATCAAGTACCCATTTACTGCTGGTGGACAGAGAGGGTTTAAAAAAAAAAAAAAAAAAAAAAAAAAAAAAAAACACACCCCCATTTGTGCGTTCGAATTCACGACCGTCAGCTCCACAGATAAACGTTCTAAACCATTCGACTACGAGCCCCGGTGTAGATTGACAATACCACAAATGCCGATGGCCTGTGTATGATTTATTACAGTCCATCCGAGGAGTCTTTTTTTCTATGCAGCTTTTAGCCCTCACCTCATTTTCTGTTTCTGACCCCCCCCCCCCCCCCACACACACACACACACCACACACACACACCACACACACACCGTTCTCCTTTCTCTCTCCTCCTTCACCCTTTATACCATTATGGTTAATACATTCCTCTCTCTGCAGTGACTTCCTGGACATATTGTTTCCTTGCTACCTTCCCTCCACATTTGTGCCTACACCTCCCTCCGTCCCATTTTTAGGGAGGGGATTTTTTTTGCAGATGTTTTCCGCATCAGCTGCGTCTGGTTTCTGGTTTTCTTTCCTTTTTTTTTCTTTCTTAGTTTTTTTTTTTTTTTCTTCTCCCCCCCCCGCCCCCCCCCCCCCCCCCCCCCCCCCCCCCCCCCCCCCCCCCCCCCACCCCCCCATTTTCTCTCCCCCACCTTTGGCGGCCCCCCCCCCCCCCCCACTCCCCCCCCCCCCCCCCCATTTTGGTGACAACCCCCCCCCCCCCCCGTACTTCACAGCCATGCATCCCTGCATGTGTGTGGTCCCCCGCACATTGTTTTACATGCGTCCCGTATGTGTGTGTGTATGCAGCGTGCGCCGTTTACACGCGTGTGTGTACCTGTTTAAATTTGCATGCATACGTATGTGTGTGTGTGTGTGTGTGTGTGTGGTGTGTGTGTGTGTGTGTGTGTGTGTGTGTGCGCGCGCGCGCGCGCGTTCATGTGTGTGTGTGTGTGCACGCGCGCGCTCTTATATGCTTTTAGATCTACATCACTATTCTTCTTATCATTGAGAATGACAATAAGCCTAATAAACTGAAATATCAGGCGTTTTTTTTTTCACATCAAACCACAACGAAAATAAACGACCAAACAGAAACCAGCAATACATAAAGACATAGCAACTGCTCTTGACCATGACTGACACGTTCCAATCGAATCGACACTTCGTCTTGACGATTTCCTAAAATGTTTACAGTAATCTCTCTGAACGACCTTACTGAAATGATTAAAATGATTTTCGTTACAGTGTGTACGCTTCTCATTCGCTTCGTCATTGTGGAAGCGACTTCCTGTTCAAGGGAACTGACTCTGACGGTTTATTCCTATCAATGCCTGCGAAGAATTAAAAAAAAAAAAAAAAAAAAAGGTTGTGTACCTTGTATTGTTTTTGACTCTTTTGGACCTATGGGAGTTAAATTCACAAAGACGTCTCAATGAACACCTTTGCATCAAACGCCAAAACACTATAACTCCATCAGAGAATGTGCATTAGTAATAAAACGCATTGTGCGCGAGAGCTATGGTTACTTATTGGAGAAAAAAAAAGGTGGGGAAAAAAAGAGGAGGACGGAGACCCTCCTATCTTTTGAAATAAAAAAAAAAAGAAGAAAAAGGTTCAAAGAATTTTTTTTAATGTGGAAAAAAATAGGAGGTAGGAGGACAAAAGAAAACCTCAATGGACACACCCCGACAACAAAGAGCATATAGTCACAGGTGTACACAGCAGCCACGAATATGAAGTGCTGTCCCTAGAGACTGATGAAGCCGATAACCAAA
>JADBJO010002192.1:257500-265000 GCA_016801955.1 Conus betulinus
CCCTCAAGAGGAGACGCCGCACTGATGCTGAGTCAAACGTGTCGGTATTCACTGAGTTCTTTCTATTCTGATTCACCCACCGTAAGACACATCTTCGGACCTGCTACTGAAGAGAAAGGATTCTTTAAAACCCTCTTGGATTTGTTTCGACCATATCCGGCCGCTGTACTTGTCTCCCTGGTGTTAGTTACGGCCGCAACTGGCCGCACGTGCATGTTACTTTTCCCTCACACACATGCGGCCTTGTTTAAAGTCAAGGCGGGTGGTCAAAAATAAACGGGCGGTCCTTGAGACGGGTCCAATGAAATCTTAGCAGTGGGTAATGGCTGTGAGAAGCGATTCATTCAAAAGACTAGGATAATGAACTGATTTTCGCATTCCATTGATTTCTCAAAAAAAAATATGAATAAACTAGGAACAGTTTTTTGGGCTGGAATGTGCAAATGCAAGAGGGTTTAAATTAATTAATCTCAGAGCCAGCGTGACTGAGCGCCTCCCTCCCGAGGCGCCACCACCACGTCCATATCAACACCGACCTCCCACGATGTAAACTTGCTGACCATCGATGTACTTATGCGCAATCACTCTCCCTGGACATGAACGTGGAGAGGAAAGTTGCAACCTGCGATCACCCACGAGAACAGGGCCAACAGACAGTTCAGATTTTTTTTTTTTTTTGTTTTTTTTTTTTTTTTTTTCCTTTTCTCATTAGTGATGTTCAGATGCACGATCAGGCTGTTATAATGCTATGGGCTTTACATTTGGGCAAGACTATATTACATGACAAGGACTGTTGTGCTCTACCCCTCTTGCTTTTCATGATATATTTAATATATATTATATCATATATTAATATATAATATAATGACCTATTATACATATATATCTATATATAGTCTATCTATTATATTATTAGCTAGAGATATATATATTTATATACAGCAGGAAGGCAGACGTCGATCTGTCCCAAATCTTCATACCCTCCCCTCATTTTGGTCGGAAATGTCATCACCTTTTTTCTTTCTCTCTGTCCTCTTTCTCTCTGTCTGTCCGTCTCCGTCTGTCTGTCTGTCTGTCCTGGCCCTGTCGTCTGTCCATGTCTGTCCTTCTTTCTGTCTCTCTCGTCTTTCTCTTTCTCTTCTCTCCCTCTCCTCTCTCTCTCTCTCTCTGTCTCTCTCTCCTCTCTCCTCCCCCTCTCTCCTCCTCTCCTCGATCTTCTTTCTTTCTGTATACAGTCTATCTCTCTGTCTCTGTCCTCTCCTGGTCTTCTCCTCTCTTCTCCTTCTCATCTGTCTCTCTCCGTCTGGCCTGTCTCCCTCCTCTTTCCTCAAACAACCCTTCTCCCTACCTTCTTCTCCTCTCCCCCTCCAGGGTCCTTTCTCTTCTTCTGTCTCTCGATCTTCTCTGAGGTCTCTTCTTTCTCTGCTCCTTTCTCCTCTCACTCTCTGTCTCTTCTTCAGTCCTCCCGGGCTGCGTGTCTCTTCTCTTCGTCTTTCTCTTCCTCTCTCCACCCCCCCTCAGCCTCTGCATTTCTGTCCTCGCTTGCCTTCTCTCCTCTTTCTCCTTATCTTCTCGCCTCTCCTCTTCTCTATCTGGCTCTTCTCTTTTCCCTCTCTTCTTCTCTTATCTCTCTCTTCTTTCTCGTCTCTCCCAGGAAACCTCTCCCCTCTCTTTCGCTCGAAGGAAGGGGAGTCGCGGATCCGTCATCCTCTTTCGCTAGGGAAACTCGCCACGGTCTGTGCTCTTCTGTCATCTTCTTGTCTCTCTTCTTCCTCTCTCTCCCACTCTTCTCTCCCTCTGGCTCTCCGTCTGTCTCTGTTGCTGTCTCTCTCTTCCTTTCTTCTTCCCCTCTTTCTTCTTCACTCTCCTCACCTCCTCTCTCTCCCCTCCCGGTCCTTCCCAGCCGCTCTCCGCTGGTCTCTATGCTCTCCATACTCTTTTCTTCTCTCTCCCGCGTCTGTTCTCTACTTCTTCTTTCTTCATTCGTCTTCTCTCCCCTCCTCCTCCTCTCTTCTTCTCCTCTCTCTCTCTCTCTCCCTCTTCTCTCCACTCTTCTCCTCTCTTTTGTCTCTCTTCTTCTCTCTGTTCTTCTCCTTCTCGTCTGCCTCTTCCTCATCCTCTCTATCTCTCCTCCGTCCTCTCTCTTTCCTCTCAGTCCGTCTGTCCATTTCTTCTTCCTCTCTTTCTCTCGTCTCGACCTCCCCTTCCTTTCCCTCTTCTCTCTCTCCCTCTCTCTTCTCTCTCCACCCCCCTCTCTTCTCTCTCTCCCTCCCATCCTGTCCTCTTTCTTTTCCCTCTCTCTTATTTTTTTTCGCTCTTCTCTCCCCTCTCTCTTCTATCTTTCTTCTTCTCTCCTCCCTCCCCCCCCTTCCTCTCGCCTCTTCTTCTCTCTCTCCTTCTCTCTCTCTTCTTGTCCTCTTGTCTGGCTCTTCTTGTCCTTCTCTCTCTTCCTGTCTCTCCTTCTCTCCTCCCCCCCCCTCTCCCTTCTCCCGTCTTCTCACCTCCCTTCCCCTCTCACTCTCTCCTCTCTCCCTCTTCTCCTTGTCCTCTGATCTTCTCTCCCTCTCATCGCACTCCCTCTCTTCCTTCTTCTCCTCTTCCTCTCTTCTCCCTCTTCTCGTTCTTCTCCCTCTCTCTCTCCCACTCCCTCGTTTTCTTCTCTCCTCTTCTCTCAGTCTCTTCTCGCTGTCGCTCTCTCGCCTTTGGTCAACTCTCCTCCTCCCCCCTCCATCCTCCTCCGTCCCCCACTACTCTCTCTCCTCCCCCTTTCCCTCTCTTGTCTCTCTTTCTCGCTCTCTCCCGTCAATGGTGTCCTCGTCCTCTCTTCTCCCTCTTCTCTCATCATTCAACCTCTCCCCTCTCCCTTCTCCAATATCTCTCCCGAGCTCTCCCCTCCTGCCCTCTACACATCCTCTCTCTTCTGACTTACTTTGTCTCTCTTTCCGTCTCGATCTTCTCCCCCTCTTCCTCACCTCTTCTCTCTCTCTTCCTTTCTCTCGTCTCTCCTCCTCTCCCCCCTCCCCTTCTCTCCCCTCTCTCCCCGCCTCCCTCCTCCAGTCTGTCTCTTCTCTCTCCCTCTCCTCCCGCTCTCTCCTCTTCTCTTCTCTTCTCCTTCCTCTTCCCTCTACGCTCCTCTCCTCCCAGGGCTTCTCTCTCTTCCTCCTCCCTCCGTCTACCTCTCTTCTTTCTTCTCTCTCCTCCTCCCCTCCCTCCTCCTCCCCCTCATCCCTCCTCTCCCTCTCTCCCCCCTTCTCTCTCCCCTCCTCTCTTCTCCTCTTCCATTTCTCCTCCTTCGTCCCCGTTCTCCTTCTCCCTCTCCTTCCTGGTCCCCTCTCTCCCTCTCCCCGTCCAGTCCTCCTCTCCGTCTCTTCCTCTCTCGCCCCTCTCCCTCTCTCTTCCTCTCCTCCTCCCTCGTCCCGTCTCTCCCCCCTTCCCTCTTCTCTCC
Organism: Conus betulinus; assembly: GCA_016801955.1. NCBI lineage: Eukaryota > Metazoa > Mollusca > Gastropoda > Neogastropoda > Conidae > Conus > Conus betulinus. The sequence continues at coordinate 260,946 of JADBJO010002192.1, forward strand.
TCCTCCTTCTCTTTCACTGGTCTCTCTCTCTCTTTTCTCTCTTTCTTCTCTTCATCTCTTCTCTCGTCTCTTCTCTCTCTCCTCTCCCCCGCTCCCTCTCACCCCTCCGCTCAGCTCACTCTCCTCCTTCTCCACTGTCCTCTTCTTCTCCTCACTCTCTCTTCTCTCCCTCTCCCCTCTTCTCTTTCTCTCTCTTCTCCCCCTCCTCCTCCGCCCCTTCGTGTCTCCTCTTCTCTCTCTTCTCCCTCTCTCCTCCCTCTTCTCTTTCTTCTCCTCTCCTCTCTCCTCTCCTCACTGTCCCCATCTCGTCTTCTATTCTCTCTTCCTCTTCTTCTCCCTCTAGTCTCTTCTCTTCTATCTCTTTCTTTCTTCCTCCTCCTCATCTTCTCTTCTCGCCTCTCTCCGCTCTCTCCTCTAATTCCTCTCTCTTTCCTCTTCTGTCTTCTTCTTCTCATCCTCTCCCCCCTCTCTCTCCTCCTCGTCCCTCACTCTCTCCCCTCTTTTTCTTCTCCCTCTCCTCCTCGTTCGCCTCCCTCCCACGCTTCCTCTCTATCTCTCTTTCTCCTCACTCATCTCTTTCTCCTCGCTCTCTCCTCTTCTCCTCTCTTTCTTCTTCGCTTCTCTCCCCTCCCTCTCCTCTCTCTTCGCTCCCTCCCCGCATTCTGTCTCTTCTTTCTTTCTCTCCTCGCCGCCACCTCTTCTCTCTCTCCTCTTTACCACTCTTTCACGCGCTCTCTCTCTCGTCTCTTCTTCCTTCGTTCTTCTCCTCTCTCTTCTCTCTTCTTCTCTCTCCTCTCTCCGCCTCCTCTCCTTTATTCACTCTCCTCTTCTTCTCATTCTTCTCTCTCTTCTCCTCTCTCCTTTTTCTCTGGGTTCTCTTCTCTTCTTCTCTTCGTCTCTCCCCTTCCCTTCTCCTCTCTTTCTCTCTTCTCTTCTCTCCTCAATCTCCCTCCCTCCGCTCTCTCCGAGTCTTCTCTCTATCTCTCCTCCTCATCCGAATCCCTGGATCTTTCGTCGACGCTCTCCGCTCTTCTCGATCCGCGTCCCGTCCTCGCCTGGCGCCCCCTACTGCGGCCCAAAGAGAGAGCAACGGGGAGAAAGAGGAAACAAAAGAGGAGAAGGGGAAACAATAAGAAAAAGAGGGCAAGAAAAAAAAAAAGAAAAAAAACACACTAAAGGGAAGGAATCAAGAAGGGCATAAAACGGGGAAGGGCAAGGAAATAAGGGAAGTAAGGAAAAAGGAGTGAGAAAAAGAGGGACAAAACAGTACGAGGGTAACGGTCGAACGAGAAGCTGGGACAGAAAGCTCCTCCCTCTCACTCTGGAGGGGGCGTTCTTCTTTCTCTAATAAGGAGGAAGGAGGGGAGAGAATCAGAGGGGAGTAAAAGAAGGAGCCGTGAGGGGGGAAAAGGCGGAGTAAAAGGCATGCGGTGTGCACAACTCTCGTACACGAGCCGAAACGTCAGAAGGGAGTCGGGCGTTCGGAGAACAGGACCGAAGAAAGGGTGAGGAAACGAGGGACGAGGGAAAGGTGCGCAGAGGAAGGAAAACGACAAGCGGAGGGAGAGGAGCGGTAAGGAGAGGGAAACGAAGATTGATACCCGCGGGTCCCGTCTACGGCCAACCGGACGCGTGCAGAAGGAAGTTCCCTCATCGTGGGGGGGAGGGGAGGAAGCGGCGTGCAGGATCTTCTCTCTCTCTTTCCTCGCTAGACTTTACTTGTCATCTTGTTCGTTTACCTCGAGCTCCGACTCTCTCCGTTCAATTGCGTCCTCGCTCCTCGCTTTCTCATCGGGGGTGCGTCCGCTCAGGGCTCTCCTAAGAGTTCGAGCCTCTCTTCTCCCTCACTCCCCCAGTCTCACTACCAACTCTCCTCAACAGCATCCCTCCTTAACTCGATCCGGAGCGACCATCACTGCTCTCCTCTCCTCCCTCCTGTCCACATCTGCCTCTCCATCTCCATCTCTCTCCGCTCTCCCCTCTCCCTCCGCTAATTAGGTCTTTTCCTCCTCCCCTTCATAGCGAAAACTAGGTCAGTCTCTTCTCACTCCCGTCGTCCACGTCTCTCGTCTCGCAGTGGGGGCGGTCTCTCGCACTCTCTCTTTTTCCTCTCTTCTTCTCCTCATCCGCCTCTCTAAAGAGCCTCAATGACGCTCTTCGTCTCTCTTTTCTATCTTTTCTCTTCTTCTTTCTTTGGCTATCTCTGTCCGTCTCTCAGCTCTCTCTCCGACGCCTCCCCCTTAGTTCTCTCTCTTCTGCTCGGTTCTCTCTCCTCTCGGGCTCCCATCTCCCTCATCTCGCCTGCTCTCCATCGCCACCTCCCGCACAAATCTCCTCCTCCTGCCTCTCCCTCTCTCCCTCAGGGACACACTCCGCTCTCTCTCTTTTTCTCAGTCGGACTCGCCTCGGATCCATCACTCCCCTCTTCTTTCTCTCCGGCTCTTCTTCTTCTTCTTCTCTCCCGGTAACGATACAGCTCTCTTCTTCTCTCTCAAATCACGCCTACGAGATGTGTGTTTACGTTCCCCCCTTCTCCCTCTCTCCACACAGGAATAGCAAAAGAATTCCCCAAGCCTGAGCACCGACGCCGGCGGGGCGAAGGGTCCCCAAGAGCTTGCCGCCCGTCCCGAGGATGTCCACTCAGCGACCAATTACTCTTCTCTCTCGTTCTCCGCAATCTCATCCAGATTCCTCTTCCCCCTCGCCATCGCTCATCTCATAGCTGCTCTCCTCGGGCCGAGTAGTCTACTCACCTCTCTTGTCTCTTTGTCCTCTTCTTCTCCTCTCCTCCTATAAATGTCTCGTCGCTTGCATCTCCTCTCCCTCCGATCATCTCGCCTCTTCCTCTCCGCGTCCGACTCATACAACATCCGTGCGGTCGCCCGCCAAACGTCGAAATCCGCCAACTCCTCGTCCCTCAGTCCCAACAGTCATTCTCTCTCTCTCTTCTCTACGCCTCGGCCTCGCCCTCAGCTCCGCTGTCAGACGGGCTATCTCCTCTCTCCTCTTCTTCTCTCTAAACTGCCCTCGTCTTCTCTCTCACTCTCATACTCACCCAGGGTCTCCGGTCGGTTCTCATCTCTCTGGTCTTCTCTCCTCACTCTTCCTCTCCATTCCTCGTCGTTCATTCTTCTCTTGTCTCTCCACTCTCTCTCGTACCGAGCTCTCTTTCTCTCATCTTCTCTCTTCCTCTCTCCTCTCCAAGTTCTCTCCTCCTCGTTCGCACTCGGCGGGTCCTTCCGCTCTCTTCGCCTCGTCTCTCTCACTTTCATCTCGTCCACCAATCCCTCGTCCGGAATCGCCGCTACCCTCGCGTCTGCCTCTCTAAAGTGCTGGCGATCCGTGCGCTCCATCGTCTCTCCACTCTCAGCTTCATCTCTCTCTCTCTCCCGATCTTCTCCCTTCTCCTCTCTCTATCGACACCTGGCGTCTTGTCATGAATTTTCCAGCACAAACACTCTAGTAGTACATGGGATGGACAACCGCGACTTCCGTGCTTCAGTCCTACCTATCTTAGCCATAAGCAGCCCCTCAACTCTGTACAGACAAAACCGGAAACCGAGCCAGGACCGAAAGAAAAATCCTAAACCTACGAATGATGACTATATGGGATCGATCCCCGATCTTCAAACGTTCAAGCGCGCGACGCTAACCACCTAACTGAAGGGAGGATGGGTGGGTTTTTTTTTGCAGGATGGCAAAATTTGGACTCACATTATTCCTACGAACAACGTGATATTCGCTCGTCCATCCTCTCGCTCTCTCTTCTTCCTAGACTCCCGCCGTCTCTTCCCCCATCTCCTCTCTCTCCTCTCTCGTTCGGTCTCTCTCTCGTCCTCTTCTCTCCTCCTCTCCTCAAACTCCACAAAAAGTAAGGTGAAAGCACAAAAGGAAATGCACTGACCTTATGCAGCTGACACACGCCACCATCCGACGATGACGTTTACACGATTGCGAGCGGTGTTGCAGATGGATCGGTTGTAATAACGGGCTTCAAACATATGGCACTGAGGCAAGACGAGTACGGGTGTTCGAGGATGGATACACAGGTACAG
>JADBJO010002192.1:270000-272500 GCA_016801955.1 Conus betulinus
AAGAGATAGCGGGAAGAAGAAGTTTCAGGTAGTGAGGCAAATGGGGAAGGGAAAGAGGGGGGGGGGGGTGTCACGAAGGTGTAGGGGGTCAGTGAAGTGGAGAGAAGAGAGGGGGGTGGGGGGGGGGGGGGGGGGGGGGGGGAAGCAGTGAAACTCCATTTAAGGCGAGGGTTAAGATGAGTGAATAAGAGAACTGGAACGGGATAGAAATGTCAGGGATGGGGACGGACGGAACGGGACGGAAGAGGAGAGGAAGCGTTGGGGGTGGGTGGGGGGGGGGGTTGGGGGGGGAGTGGAAGGGGACGTAAGGAGACGGAGGAGTGAGCAAAACCATCCACATCGAGGAGAGAGAGAGAGAGAGAGAGAGAGAGAGAGAGAGAGAGAGAGAGAGAGACAGACAGACAGACAGACAGACAGACAGACAGACAGACAGACAGACAGACAGACAGAGACAGAGAGACAGAGAGAGAAACAGAGAGAGGGAGAATTGGTTAGAAAGAAAGGCGGAGGGGGGGGGGGGGGGGGGGAGGAGTGGTGAAGGAGGCTGGTGGAGAATGCGAAAAGTAATATTGTGAAACATTCCTCTAAATGCTTTTGCGGTACGAGTGGTACAGCGTCTGATGTTAAATAGTGAGCAATACTGACTTTTTTCTTTTTTTTTGCTCGATGAGAGAGAGAGATAAGGGAGGTGGGGAATGGGGAGAGAGGGAATAATGTAGAGCTGGGGTAAGGTATGTGTGGAGGGGCAAAATGGAACACAGTGGACTATCATTCTAAGTCACCTATCACCTATCCCGGAGTGTAGAAGACCGAGACATTACTCTTAAGTACTCTTGCAACAAGAATGGTACAGCATCTGATGGAAAGGAGTGTGAATTTTTTTTTCTCTATTGCTCATGGATCATCTCTTTAGTCTTGTCTGTTTGTTTAAGTGTACCTGTAATACACTGTTGACTTTGAGGGAATTTCACCTTCATGTGTGTACGTTCATTTTGAAATGGTATGATAAATTATAACTTTTTAGGTTAGAAAAAATCTGAAATTCACAACAAAGAGACAGAAAGCTGATGACAGCGGGGAAAACATGGAGTAACAGAGCAAACACAACAGCGACAAGTGTGCGGCGAATCATGACACTGTCTACAAATAGTTCTGAACGACGCGTTCTCGTGAATGCCTGACACTAGTACTAACATTCAGAGCAGTGGAAATCCTATTCCGCGAAGTTCATCCAAACACTGGAGACCTGACTTCAAAAGGGAAAAATCAGGACAGAGATAACACTTGCATGGGTATACCGCAGATTCCTGTAATACTGAAACTTTCTCACACGCTGAAGAATAGCGAGAAATCATTTTGAATGTTGACAAGGCTTGTTTTAATTCAGTTACCATTTAAATGGGAATTGTTCAGAAATAATGTTGTCAACTGTGGATAATGAGCACAGTTTTATATTTTTTCATTCTCAGAGAATTTATTTTGTCCCATGTCTGTGAAGATTAGACATCGGTTTGAGAGTCACTACTATTGCGCGTGAAATCCAAAACAGTGGATACATAATTTGCATAGGATTCCATATTCTGTAGAAGAAATGTCACATGAGAGGGTGTCCAGGAATGGTAACAACTGGTGACAACTTTGTAACTAGTTCGCCACAATACTGTCACGTGGTCAGACTTTGACAAATCCCTATTGGTAAGTACCCCGAGAATCTCCTGGCTGTCAGTTTTACCCGCCTGTGTGGCCCATTCATTTGTCTTTAGTCTACAAGTCTTTACATGTTAGTAACAATTTCTAACGTGCCAGTATTTTTCCCCGGTCTGGCGACAGGTAGTGGAGAGTTACTGCACTGTCCAGGGTAAACATAAACTATCCATTCAGCATTGTCTGTTGCCTGTGTAAATTTTTCTGATTTTTTTTTTCAGTGGCATCATTACGTGTTTATTATGATCATTATTATTTATTATTATTTATTATTATTATTATTATTGTATTATCATCATCTCATCATCATCATCATCATCATCATCATCATCATCATCATCATCATCAATGTAATCATTGTCATTACTTTGTCGTTGTTGATGTCATCATTATCATCATCTTTTTTTTTTTCATTCTTCTTCATCATCATATTATTATCATTATCATCATGACCGCCACCACCACATCATCATCATCATCAACATCACTATCATCATCATCATCATCATCATCATCATCATCATCATCATTCATCATCATATGTTACTGTTATCATCATCATCATCATCATCATCATCATCATCATCATCATCTCTTCTTCTTCTTCTTCTTCTTCTTCTTCTTCTTCTTAGTAATTATCAATAATAACAATAAATGGCGGCGGCGGCGGCGGTGGTGGTGGTGGTGTGGTAGTAACAGCAGCAGCAGCAGCAGCAGCAGCAGCAGCAGCAGCAGCAGCAGCAGCAGCAGCAGCAGCAGCAGTAGTAGTAGTAGTAGTAGTAGTAGTAGTAGTAGT
>JADBJO010002192.1:280000-282500 GCA_016801955.1 Conus betulinus
ATGATAAGCCTTCATATCTGCAGTGGTAGATGATTCTGTCTAACTGACTGTATGTGCTCGAGTGGGTGAATGGGGAATAATAAATGCTTCTCAAATGAACCTTCAGCAAGCTTATGGCCTCCAAAACGGGAGACCATCTCGAATGGGGAGGAAACTCACTAACATATAACTCCTGGCCAGATACCGATATTTCGAAACCTGATTGTTTCTCCTCAGTCACCGCGGGAAGGGGTAATTTCCTCTGCCTTTTCGGTTTTAAGAAGAATGCTATACCAGAAAAAGGCTGGTGTGCAATACCGTAGTATGTTTGTTGAGTTTTCAAAAAAAACAACCAAAGGTGTCACCTAAGAAGCAAAAGAAAATCATGAAAGAGCGCAAACAAGCTACATTTTCTTGTAAAAAGTAGAAAATATATAAAAAAGATAACCTCTTAGACAGGGCAAGTTCTTGGAATGAATCCGCAAGGGACTAAATTACAATAAAACAATAAAATCATCTACCACTGCAGATATGAAGGCTTATCACCCCCCTATTTCTACAATCCGAGACATAAGAGCAAGCTTTGTTTATAATTCAATATTTCTTGCAGACATTGCAACACCGAGCTGCTCTGTAAATTGCTGGAATGGTGCTCGGTACTTATCCTTGGAATTTATTGTTTTATTGTAATTTAGTCCCTTGCGGATTCATTCCAAGAACTGGCCCTCAGCACTGGTGTCTTAAGAGGGTGTGTTTTGTATTTAAAAAAAATTTTCATTTAAAGAGTTTATTATGTTGATTCTTTATACTTCATCAGTGTACAATGTTTCTCAGCTTGTTATTTGTATGGGTTATTTATGTATTTTCCGGATTCTTCTTTGTAGATTTAATTTGTGTATGGACAGTTTCCAGGTTTATTCTTTGTACTATTTCTGTATACAGAATTTCTTGGTGTGTTTTTATTTCCCTTTCATTTCTGTTTGGGGCGTTTCGTGGTTTGTTCTTTGTACCTTTCAGTTTTGTTGGTAAAGCAGCTCAGTTTTCTTGGGGTGGGAGTCTTTTTTTTTTTATTATTTATTTATTTTCTTTTTATTCATGTATGGAGAGTTTCCTGATTTGTCATGTTTCTTATACCTTGTATATCTGTTAGGAAAAGTTTCTTGATTTGCTTGTTTGTTTGGGTTTTGTTTTGTTTTTCTTTTCTTTTTTGTGCCATTTATTTCTGAAGGAAGTATTTTTCTGGTTTGTTCTTTGTAACGTTTTGTTTCTGCATGAAAAATTTTCCTCGTTTGTTTGATGTACCTTTTCTTTCTTTATGGATGGTTTTCTGTTGTTGACTTTTCTTTCCGTATGTAAAGTTTACTGGGTTGTATGTTTCTTATGCCTTTTATTTTCATTCTTCGCACCTTTTATTTCAGTGCCGAAAGTTTCCCCGGGTTGTTCTTTGCACGTGTATTTCTATAGATGCAGTTTGCAGTTTTGTTCTCTGTGTACCAGTTCATTCGCCTTCATGGGGTTTGCCAGCAAAGACCATGGGGGGAAATAAGTAATGTGTCAAGGCCGATTGCAGCTTATTAAGGTAAGTGCAGGTGCGGTGCGAGCTGTCTCCGAGGCATGGACATGCCTGTGTTGACCTTGGCAGGCTGGCACGGTATGAGGGCTTAGTGAATTAGGACTGGTCAATCTTTTTCAAGGACGAGGTGGCCGGTCTGACTGTGAACGAGGGAGTAAGAAGGAACGGCGTGCGATTAATGGCTACAAGAACGATCACAACCCCACCCCCCACACCACCGCCACCTCTTTCTCTCTCTCTCTCTCTGTGTGTGTGTGTGTGTGTGTGTGGTGTGTGTGTGTGTGTGTGTGTGTGTGTGTGTGTGAGCGTACGAGAGCGCGTCCATGTTTGCGAGCGCTAGCGTGTGTGTGTGTGTGTGTGTGTGTGTGTGTGTGTGTGTGTGTGTGTGTGTGTGTGTGTGTGTGTGTGTGAGCGCGCGTGCACGTGGGAAGATGAAAAGAGAGGCCAAAATACAGACAGACATTGACCGGACTATAGTTGTGACAATGGAAAACACAAACGGCTTATTTCTTTTATTTATTTATTTGTTTATTTATCTGTTTATTTATTGCACGAACAGTCGAAGTAAACGCTCACGTTTTTATTATATATCTTGCACAGGCATCATGTATACAAACACGCGCACGAGCACGCAAGCTGACATGGGGATGGGTCACAGAAACGTATGCCATCAGCAGTCACACTATAAGTAGGGTACTGTTCGTTCCTATACAGACTGAACAGTACATCCAAACTATAAAATGAAATAAAATAAGATAAAAATGAAATAAAATGAAATGAAAGAAAAGAAAAGGAAAGGAAATTAAAAAGAAAGAAAAAAAATGAAAGGAAAAGAAAGAAAGAAAGAAAGAAAAACAGAGAGAAAAGGAAAGATGTGTGTGTGTGTGTGTGTGTGTGTGTGTGTGTGTGTGTGTGTGTGTGTGTGTGTGTGTGTGTGTGCGTGTGTGT
>JADBJO010002192.1:287500-297500 GCA_016801955.1 Conus betulinus
GTGTGTGTGTGTGTGTGTGTGTGTGTGTGTGTGTGTGTGTGTGTGTGTGTGTGTGTGTGTGTGTGTGTGTGTCAGGCTGAGTAATGACGTTTTGAATTCTGCAAACAGTCTTGCCGCGATTGACGGAAAATCTCGCGGCTTCTGTGGATTTCTCGGCGTGGCACAGAATATGTACTGTAATGCCAAGCTTAAAACACTACTATAGCGCGCATGCACTGAACTGCATGGCAATGGCAGAAACAGAGTTACCGAGCCGCCAAACGAAGGAACAAAACGAACACAACGCGTTTCAGCCTATTGGGTCTTCTTCAGGCAGGACTGATAACATTCAAAATAATGAAAACGAAGGATGAACAGACAGTCATTCATCTCTTTGATCTGAGAGTTGGCATAAGGCAGTGTATTTCATGTACACTGTTTTATGCGATTAGAACTCTCGAGCCAACACGCTGAATCAGGTAGGTTAGAGAAGCAAAAGACACTCATCCTCGCTTTTCCAAAGCAACAGTTCCACCGAGTTTGTTTCGACTGTCCTCACTAGTTAGGACAAACTGATTTTTAGCCAAGTAACGTCTGTACAGAGAAATTTTCTTTCAGTAACTTTTTCTTTTTAACATAATCATAATTTTTCTACGATGGTGTTTTCAGCGTGAATGGGAAGTGTTTGTAGCTCGTAGATACCATGATCCGCGGTGGGCAAGGGGGTGGTGGTGGTGTATGCGTACGCTGTAAAGATACTCGTTACAGCATAGGCTATGGGCATGATGGGGTAGTGTTCGAACAGTGAGCTGCTGAACCCCGACACTTTGGCATTCCTTCCCGCTGTGCAGTGTGCTTTGTTCCAGGGCTTACATTCCGAGGTCAGCATCAGGCGGAAGAAATGGTTCCAGCTGCCTTCGTAGGCCATTTCTCTCAGGTGCCCCGTCACGTGGTTGAAGAGGGACACCCAGGTGTCCTTGGGGTTCCGCTGCAGGTAGATCAGCTTCACCTTCTTCTGCTCCATCACCTGGACAACGCCACACATCAGCAGTTAATAATAATAATATAACATTGTTATCTTTATTATCATTATTATGAAAACTCAGATAGCGCTCATCCTCGGCTAAAGGACAAGCTCTGGGCGCTTTCTTTTTCACACTCGTTTACACCACGGTTATTGCTGACTGAAGAGCTGCCAGCTGGCGCTTTATCCAGTCGTTTCCCGTGTCATCCAGTCAATATCGTTCACTCATTTTCCTTACTTCCTTCATTCTTTTCATTTCTCAAGCAGGGTGCATGCTATGTGTAACGTGTCGTCCATACCAACGGTCAAACTGGCCTTCTCTTCCGAAAGTGGGTGATGGGATTTTACGTGTGTACAAGATGTTATGCGTGCGTTCACACACGGAACCTCGGCTTATAGTCTCATTCGAAGGACTGTATGGGGAATGGAGTCGGAACCAATGTTAACTCCGAGGGAAAAATCCGCCTGTATCGAAACGGCCCGGCGGAGATTCGAACCCGCAACCCCAGGATCGCCAAGATTACGAGTCCGGCGCTCTACCACTGAGCTGTTCTGGCCCCCGGAATGGCCTCTTGGGGAGCGTCTCGTGATCCTTGCCGGGGTGCCTGAGCTAAGGACTGGTTAGAGGTTTGTAAAAAAAAAAAAAAAAAAAAAGAAGTGTCAGCTCTAATAGCAAAATTACTGGCACACTGAAGCGCCGCCACAAAACTCGACAGAACTGATGGCGTGAGTCATTTGGTTTGAAAAATTCGTTCGCCCCCCAGATCACTTAAAACGAAGTAATTAAAATGATGATCATGATGGTGCCGGGAAAATACATTTAAAAGGCCATACGGGCAAACTGCAGATCGGACGGTTGATGTCCACTCTGAGCAATCTTTACAGCATTATCTCAAAGTATTACCGCATTAAAGCACAAAAGTTGGCACGTTATAAATTCTGACAATAGATTACAAAAAGAGCTTGTAAATACTTTCTAGAACAATGACTGAAAGATCATAAATGGGGTCCAAAACGCAAAAACAACAACAACAAATAGTGAACGAAAAGTAGACAAAAGTGACAAATAAAAATAACGGAGTCAAAGAGACTGGCAGCAAAGATGAAAAATTACTAGAGCACAAAATGCGCAAGTGGTGGAGATAACACTGTGTACCAAAAGAGCGCCCTTTTTCTCCACAACATCGGGCAACAAAACATGGAGATCTTTCGCGATGACACACTCCAAGCGAGAATCCTTTTTTTATTTCCCAACCTGTCTGGGCAGGAAAGGCAGCTTGAAGTGCGTGTAGAAGAGGCGGGGGGTGTCTGGAGGGGCGATGGTGTCCGCGGTGATGGGGGTCCGGTCCAGAAAGGAGCCCAGGCCGTTCTGGAAGTAGGTGTCCGTGTTGCCCCTCATCAGCATGTGCACCACTGACGTCACCCAATGAGTACCTGCCACACAGAGGGTGGGGGTGGGGGGGGGGGGGGGGGGGTTTAAGGGGCGGGATTGGGATTGGGGGGGGGGGGGGGGGGGGGGGGGGGCATAGAAGAAATCTTAGGGCCTGAGAGGGGAGAGGGCTTACAAGATACCCGAGGTAGCTGCTCCATCCCTTTCCCGCCTCTCTCTCTATCCCTCCCTACCATTGAATTAGGATAATACTGTTGGTGTGTGTGTGTGTGTGTGTGTGTGTGTGTGTGTGTGTGTGTGTGTGTGTGTGTGTGTGCGTGTGTGTGTGTGTGTGTGTGTGCGTGCGTGTGCGCGCGCGCGCGCGTGTTAATACAGAATATTTGAGTCAACTTAATTCCCTATCTCCTTCTACTAACTCTCTCTCTCTCTCTCTCTCTCTCTCTCTCTCTCTCTCTCTCTTTCACACACACACACACACACACACACACACACACACACACACACACACACACACACACACACACACACCTCAGATTGCCTGCATGTCGGTTTTTTCTATTTCAGTACAATTGAAATAATTCAATCTTCTTGAGAGACATAGACAGACAGAGAGAGAGAGAGAGAGAGAGAGAGAGAGAGAGAGAGAGAGAGAGAGAGAGAGAGAGAGAGACAGATAAAGACATGCACAAAGTGACAGAGACACACATTCATCCACACATCTCACAATAACGCGCCAACTTTTATCATTTTCACACACACACACACACACACACACACACACACACACACACACACGCTTTTAAAAAGAAGAAGAAAAAAGAAAGAAAAAAAAAAAAAAAAAAAGACGGAACTATGCACCTGACTTGAGGAGGAAACCCACAACAATGACGTCATCAGGGTTCATCTCCATCTCCCTGACGTCACGGCCATGCTGCCGGAAGTCATGGATGGTGGGGAATGCCGGGAGCAGTAAGCCGCCGAGGTCCCCTAAGTAGAACGTGTTGCCGTCGAGGTCTTTCTTCTCCAGGTAACGAGATGAGCACATGGCTGCCCAGTTCTTTCACCTGGTATTGCAAGGGGAGAAGCAAACAACGAGAAAATGAATATGAGCTGTCAGCGTTTATGACAAAAAGGAGACACACCTACACAAACATATAAAACACCCGGCAAATCCTGGCCAGCTTCCTAGAGATCAGTCCTTGATCCATGTGCAGAGTAATATATACTGTAATGATAATAAACTGTGAACAATATTTATGTCCTTAACCCTTTCTGTGCTGATAACTCTGCCGCACGAACCGAACTTCAATCCAATGCTGCATGTCTACATTAACTCCTCTCTTTCGAAAAAAAAAAAAAATTGAGGGCTCTGTCTTGGGATGGGGTTAAAAAAAAAAGGGGGGGGGGGGGGCGTGAAAAGTTTTAAAGAACAATTATTTTTCGGTTTTGTTTTGCACGAAGGAGGGGCAATATTGCATCAAAAATTGACAATGACAAGCATCTGAGGAGAGCGATTCTAAAATCCAATGGCGGCGGGAATTAATGAGATTCCTGTACAACTGACGTCCTAAGTTTCAGTTTCATAATTATATGCTACACCGCATCTGCTAAGTTTTGAGACCATATTGCGCTGACGGATAAATGAATTAATGACTAAGACGAGAAACGCCTACAGGGTTACATGCCTGAAACTGACAGGACGTTGATTCCACCATTTGCCATCCTCACCGGTTGTAAGAAGCTAGTATTACCACCACTCGGCTCGAAACCTTCACCTTCACTCGCCTACATGCTTCGTTTCTCTCCGTAGTGTTTTCCCCCTGTCAAGAATCAAAGTCAGTTTAACCAGAAACACACCTTAATGTTCTATATGAAAGCCAGATAAACACACAGGTTAGCACATTCATTGTCTAATGAAACGAATCCGACTTTCCCGTGTAACAGACAGAAGCTCTGTATTTCAAAGGGAAGTAATCTTGTAGGTTTTTTTGCACAGGGGCCTCCTGTTGAAAACTTTATCGCATACTCCCTTGGAAGCATTTTGCTAAGGTAGCAATCCGCGTGGTACACAGGGCCCATTACCGGTGTTAAATCATGTCTCACGCAGGAAGTCCTCGAAGCTGACAGTGGCAAGGAATGTGAAGCTCTCCAATGCATATTCTGTGATACAACCGGACTCGGCAAGGTGGTTCTCTCAACAAGGCATTTTTTTGTTGTTGAATTATGATTATTATAGCCTAGCTGCCGACCGGACAGGGCGTTTTTCAGGGCTACAGCCACTCGGAGAAAAGTCATCATTATGCAATTATGTTAATTACACATTCAATTCATTATCCGATAGCTTATATCATGATACATTAAAGACTTCAAATGCTGTTCTGAGAACGCCAGTTATTTCCCTTGCTCCGCATTGAATGAGTGAACAAAACGGTGCCATAAAAATACATACAGAAAAACATGTCTAAAGCATCAATGCAACTGCAATCAATCAAATTGATTGCTGGATCAAGCAAAGATAATGTTCCGTTAGACTGCATCGCACTAATATAAACATTTTCAAAATTTCACACAAATGTTTCATACACTGTTGCTTCCACTTCGGTGAAGAAGCACGTATTATAGGCCTATTGCCTCTTAAGGAAAATTTGAAATTTAACTCGACTGGTAAGTAATCTGACTCCAGTCTGTCTGACACAATCAATTCATATGAAGAAAAAAAGGATGGTTGATAAGTCTTTGGAAACTAGGGAAATAATCTTTGACACGGTTTCCTGTTTCAGACATGTATGTATGACTGCGTCGGTGTCACTATTACAAATGCCATTAGGTAGACACAAACCAAGCGTCGTACATATATTCAACAAACATTTAACCATAACTGTCATTTGCAATATCTGCAGATTTGTTATATGGTAATTCAAAATGGAAAGGAGAGTTAAACTGATTTCAATGTACACTACTGCCATTAAATATATCTGAAGAAAAATTGAAAGTTCTGCCATTTGAGTCTCCAGATACAATCACATCGCGCATCATCAAATTGGGTCATACAATCAAAAAGACACTCTTTAACTGCACTTATTTTAAGAACAATATCCAGATGAGTGTCAAAGGGTGAACCGTGTTGTGTAACATACGTACAAGCATAGATGACATCCGTCGTTAAACCAAAAAGATTCTTGTCAAATCAAAAATAAATGAACATTTGGACAATCTGTCTCGATTTATTTCTTTTATGTGAGACATGAATTCAGGCGTCCCTAAGAAGCAGCATAAAGTCTCTCTCTCTCTCTCTCTCTCTCTCTCTCTCTCTCTCTCTCTCTCTCTCTCTCTCTCTCTCTCTCTCTCTGCCTGATGCTCTTCCTCTTTTAGCAAAAACTGTATGGCAGATATAGAAAATATGGTATAACCTGGGAATGTTAACGTATCGCAGATCATCTACAAAAGTTTCAACTATACAAATTACATAAAAATTAAACAAATAAGAAGTGGTGGTGGTGGTGGTGGTGGTGGTGGTGGTGGTTTTGTTGTTGTCGTCATTCTACTCATCAGGCCTGTATGTAAACTAAGAACTGATCCCAATTCCGCCGTCACAAAGGAAAGAAAAATACTGTAGTAAAACAGCAGCACAATTTAGGTCACAGTATACGCGGTCTCTGTATGGGCAGACAAGCCTCCTACATGTCAGGGTCTCTGATTTCAGCTTGAGCAGCGCATAAAAAGGCGAAACAGCTTTTCACGATCTCGAGTGTATTTGTATTGTTGTCTGTCTATTATGCGTTGGTCATGGTGACACGAGACACGGAGAGAGAGAGAGAGAGAGAGAGAGAGAGAGAGAGAGAGAGAGAGAGAGAGAGAGAGAGAGTCTCCACCCATTTTAATCGTCACAGTTGGAGGTCTTTGCCGAGGACACTTGACCGAACATGCGATGTTTTTCTTTCTTTCTTTCTTTTCTTCCTTTTTTTTTCTCGACAGTTTCGCGTGGAATGCCTGAGCGGGTTTTACGGGCAAAAGTAATGGCAAGAGACAGGAACCGGTGTACACACTAACACGTATGACGAACATAAGTACCATGTTGTACTGTGGACTGCTCTCTCTCTCTCTCTCTCTCTCTCTCTCAACACCACGCGGAACAAATGAAAAGACACGAAAGTTGGTGTGTGCCTGGGATAAGACCTGAGACATCGCCTGTCCCATCCTGCAGAGAATACCACCTGGTTTGTATCCAGCAGCAGCAGCTGAAGCAGCACGACACGTGCTTACGACCTGCATGGCCACATCATGCAAACAGCAGGCTCCATCAACAGCTTTGAAGTGAAAATAAGCAAAGACATCCTTTCAGAAACAATGAAATAAAATAAAAATCTAAAAAAAAAAAAAAAGTTCATTGTCTCGTTCACGTGCTAGGCTTTACACACACACACACACACACACACACACACACACACACACACACACACACACACACACACACACACACACACACACAACTGGTGTGTGTGTGTGTGTGTGTGTGTGTGTGTGTGTGTGTGTGTGTGTGTGTGTGTGTGTGTGTGTAGGCCTACAGGTGACCAACGAAGATTGCTTCACCCGCAAAGAATGTGCAGCTGCCAGTATAGTACTGAGAACGACAGACTTATCATGACGGGCTACTGCTGTTCTTCTACACTACTAATTCACAAGGTGATCTCAGAAAGTCAAGGCTCTTGTTTGGTTTGGCGCAATTGTTCTCCATGGCAGTATTTGCCTGCTAAGTACATGATGTCTGTGTAATTACCAGGCTTCGCCTGCCATTCGTGGGTGGTCAGTTCTGTGGTGGAACTTAGAAGTCAGCTCCCAGACCACCAGGGCATAAGCATACAAGTCATGTGTCTGCCCTGTCCTAGAATGTTCATCGTCAGTCTTGGGCCCATGCCTATGCGAACAGGACGTCCGTCGAATGTATTCAATCTGGATACACCAAGGGTTTCTACTCATTGGCTTCATACTTGCTATACAACTGTGCATTTATTTCTTTGTTTCGATAGCTTTTGTTAGCAGCGAATTATTTCTTTTGTTTCTGTTTTCCTTCTTTTTTCTCCCTTCATTTATTTTTTTTTTATCTCTTTTTTTTTTTTCCTTCTTTCTTTCTTTCTTTCTTTCTGTCTGTCTTTCTTTTTTTTTTTCTCTCTCTCATTCTCATTTTCTTTGTTATAGCAACAGAATGAATGTGTCAGTACACCAAACCTTAGCACATTGATAAACCCAGACGCACTGTATCATATGCTAAAACATTAAAGTCCACATGAGAATGTCTACCGGCAATCGAACATACATATTTGTGTGGTAAATGAGAGTTGATAAACCAAAAAAAAGTAGGGAAAACAGGAGGATGGGGGACCCACTTTAAAAAAAAAAAAAGGAAAAAAGCAAAAACAACGAAAAAAAAGAGGGAGGGGGGGTGGGGGTTGCAAAAAAGAAGGCTGGAGGACAGAAAAAGAAATAGAAAAGAAAAGAAGAAAGGTCGTCCGTCTACTGGAAGCAGTCCAGCGACGTGCAGCTAGATTTGCCACTAGGGCAGTATTGCGAGTCATCAGGGGTGTCTGCAACGATTCCACGCGGATGGCCCTCCCTCCCTTCAGCACTGAGCGACGTTGCCCGGCAAAGCCATCACCAGTGATGAACACACTACAGCATGAAGATGTTAGCAATGGACACGCTGAAACACAGCCTCATAGGGGACGAGGTTCGGTCTCAGAATGGACATTGCCCACCTCTTCATCACGGCATGGGCATCAACGAAGCTACCAGTCTCACACAGAACAGCTCCGTGGTGCATTCCGTGTCATGTACCACTCACAGTGAAACGTATTCTTTATGAATGCTGAGACTTGCATGATGTGAGACACAAACACTTTACAGCGGAGATGTCCCACCTGATGTGATCTTTGAATTTCTGAAAGGGATCAAGAGGTTTCATTTGATCTAAGAATTTTACAGTAGTAAGATTTTCAACAAAATTTCAGGTGTAGTTTTTTTAGGAGTGTTTTAAAGTTGTGTGAACGTTTGTTGTTGTTGTTGTTGTTGTTGTTTTTAATGACTTGTGAGTTGACTTCAATGCGGTGACAGCCCTGATATGGCCCTTTGAGGTTGGCTGGGCTATACAGCAGCATTACCAGCTTACCTTATCTTACTTACAGCAGGACAGCAAAAAAAAAGAAAAAAAAAAAAAAAAAAAAAAAAAAAAAAAAAAAAAAGAGGAGAAAAAAAAAAAAAAAAAAAAAAAAAAAAAAAAAAAAAAATAAAAAAAAAAAAAAAAAAAAAAAAAAAAAAAAAAGAAAAAAAAAGCGTGCGCAGCTCTTGCCACATCTTGCGCAGGAGACACTGTACAGGCTCGTCCTATGTTCTCTCTAATTCTGTCCCTCAGAGGTACAAGTACTTTTAAGAGTACGAGCCTAAGGAAACTTCTCCCTGAGCCACTATTGAGGGTTTTAATAGTCCCCGGGAAAATAAAAATTTCTTTCGATGACTAGCACTGGAAAGTTGTTGTTCATTCCACCGCTAATAGAGAGAGAGGGGGGGGGGGGGGGGGGGATATCCGAGACTTGCAGAACGCTTTGTTCCAGAATGTTGTCGAGGCCAACTGCCAATCAACATCTTGGTTTCGAGTGTCTCCTGATTGGTACCATCAGCAAAACAGTGATTTTTTCTTTTTCTTTTAAGGAAGAGGGGCGGGGGTGAGCAGCTACCACGTCCAACTGGTCTGCAGCGGGGCAGACAGTGAAAAACAGTACCCTGTCCATTAAAACCCACTTACAAGCGTGTGTGTAAGACGAGAGTTGGAGGTGGGTTGGTGTGTCCTCTATGGGGAAGGACCTAAAATATTTTCTCTTTCAAAATTATGTTAAAATTTCACCTCCACCCTCTCTCTAACTAGTGGTGGAAGGAGCAACTTTCCAGTACTAGTCATTGAAAGAAATCTTTTTATTTTTCCCGGCACTATTCAAACCCTCAATAGTGGCTCAGGGAGAAGTTTCCTTCCTCTGTGTGTGTGTGTGTGTGTGTGTGTGTGTGTGTGTGTGTGTGTGTGTGTGTGTGTGTGTGTGTGTGTGTGTGTGTGTGTGTGTGTGTGTGTGTGTGTGTGTGAAGGGGGTAGGGAAGGTCCAGGGCTTTTCTCCCCTGAAGGGACAGGAGGAAGAGAACAGGGAGCGAGAAACTCTTTCCTCCGTCTTTTGTAATCTTCCCTCTCCACCATGCCCCTCCCCCCCCCCCCCCCCCCCCCCCACACACACACACACACACACACACTTCACCTCTCAGATGATTCGAAAAGTCAGGGTGACAGGATGATTGTGATCACTACATGGAAGGAGGGTAGGAAGCTTGGAATATTTGGAAAAACAAAAATTTAAAGGATATACATGTAGCCTTACACTCTCTCTCTCTCTCTCTCTCTCTCTCTCTCTCTCTCTCTCTCTCTCTCTCTCTCTCTCTCTCTGTATTCCTCAGCTTACCCCTACCACCATCTGTCTCTCTACCAGTCTACCAGTGAGTATGTGTACGTATGAATGTATGTAAGTAGTGTATGTATGTATGTATGTATGTGTGCGTGCGTGTGTGCATGCGTG
>JADBJO010002192.1:300000-305000 GCA_016801955.1 Conus betulinus
TGGCGACCTTCAGTTTAGTTCCGCGCAAGTCTCTCCAGCTGTGACGGTGCACAATTCCACTTCCCCACACACAGAACGTAACCCCCAGGATAAATCTTTGAGACACGACAACAAGGACATCGCGATGGTGCTAAAAGAGCAAATTAATGGGGAGGGAAACTCTGTCCCTACCACAGCCCTCCCAGCTTCCCTTCCCTCCACCTCCCTCTTCCCCCGTCTCTCTCTCTCTCTCTCTCTCTCTCTCTCTCTCTCTCTCTCTCTCTCTCTCTCTCTCTCTCTCTCTCTCCTCTCTCTCTCTCTCTCTCTCTCTCTCTCTCTCTCTCTCTGAATATAGTTGTATTTAGAAAAGGGGGGCATAGTTATTTGACTCACAAGTTCAACCTATTGTTCAATATGGGCGCAGAGCTACGGGGACTCGACAATGCAGCAATCCATTGCGAAAAGGTACATTTGTTTGCTGTTAAAAGATTCTTAGGCGTAGAAATGCGAACACCTAATGACATGGCGTATGGGGAAACGAACCGATATCCTATTTACATAAACTCAGCTGTAAAATGTGTTAAGTTTTGGCTAAAACTGACGAGAACGGACGACGAACATAGACTACCCTACAAGGCCTATAGAATGCTTTTTGATTTGGATCTGCGTAATATAGAAAAACTGGGCTTCAAATATTCGCTGTAAACTGTACATGTTTGGCTTTGGATATGTATGGCTGAATCAAGGCGTGGAAGGGATTAGCGAGTTTCTAAAAGCTTTCAGGGAAAGGTTAATTTGTTGCAGATGGCAAGATTGGAATTATCATATCAATAACAGTGACAGATTTAGTGTGTACAGAACCTTCTGCACTGTCCCTGATGTTAAAACGTATTTGTTAGTCAATTTTAGACAGACATTTAACGTTTAATTTGGTAAGATTTAGGCTTGGCATTTCCGAAATTGCAGTACATCATAATCGTTATAGAAAACACAGTGAAAACGACTAATATGTCCACTTTGTCAAAAAGAGAAAGAAAATGAGATGCATTTTGTTTTATGCTGTCCTGCTCTACATGACTTAAGAGCACAATACACATACCGTCGAAATACTATAACACTCCAAGTCAGTTTAAATCAGTATTGCTCATGACGTGCACACTCGAGAAAACAGTTAGAAATTTGTCAATCTATTTTATAAGACTTTAAAGCTACGTTCTATTCTCATTTCTTAGCATTACTGCTAAGTGTGTTATGGATGATGTCATTGTTTATGAATGCCAGATTGGACAAATGTTTGTATCTATGCACCCCTATCATGAGGGGCGATGGCCTAATCATGATTAAAGTTTCCGTATCCGTATCTCTCTCTGTCTCTCTGTCTCTCTCTGTCTCTCTCTCTCTCTCTCTCTCTCTCTCTCTCTCTCTCTCTCTCCGGTTGGCTGGCTGGCTGGCTGTCACTCTGTCTGTCTTCTTGTCTGTCTGTCTGTCTCTTTTCTCTGTGTGTGTGTGTGTGTGTGTGTGTGTGTGTGTGTGTGTGTGTGTGTGCGTGTGTGAGTGTGTGTGTGTGTGTGTGTGTGTGTGTGTGTGTGTGTGTGTGTGTGTGTGTGTGTGTGTGTGCGTGCGTGTGTGCGTGCGTGCGTGAAACAAATAAGTAGTATGTAAAAATCAAGTCCAGGCAAAACATTCCTCCGTTTTTATTAAAAAAAACACTCGGAAGAGGACAGGAGGGGAAAATGTAGTGGAGAAGCGGGCGTTAAAGTTTAAATATGAAATCCTTCTTTAAGACCACTTCGGAGCCATCGAATTCTGTGTAGCAAGCAAAACCGTTGGTAAGATCTGCCTAGTGTTCACTTTCCTTACCAGGGTGATTCTCATCGGTATGACTCAGCCTGGCATCTATGGAATCTACCTGAGATTTTCCACCTTTAACTCTATATAGTGTAATCTCTCTCTCTCTCTCTCTCTCTCTCTCTCTCTCTCTCTCTCTCTCTCTCTCTCTTTCTCTCTCTTTTCGCGCGCGCGCGCGCGCGGGAAGATGGGGGGGGGGGGGGGGGGGGGGGGGGATCGACTTCCGCTTGCAAAGCGTAAACAGTGTCGGTCAGTTGCTCCGACATTGATATAAAGTTGATTTGTTGAATTCCAAGGCCGCGTATGGTGCCTTCTTCAATACGGTCGTCGAGATGCCAGCGGTGCCGTTGTCATTTCGTTCTGTTTGTGGTGCTTTTGTGGGTACTCTCTCTTGCCATTATGTATCGTCGATCGGTACAGAAAGCCTCCATGTTTTAACGGACATTGAAACTTCGAAGATGGCGGGACGGTTTCATAGTAGGTATGATCCTGACGTTTCTGTTCCACGGACTTTAACTCCAGCGTGTGTGGGGACATTGAACTGAATCCAGGACCCAGATCAGCCAGCAAGGAGGAGTCTCTCAAGCAGACACGACTGAAGAATGCCAGCAGTTCTTCGCCTGCGGCCAGTCCTCGCCGTCCCGATCGCCTGTGAGATCTTCTGTGGCAGATGTCTTGCCCAGTCTCCAGATGTTGAACTGTAAGTTCGATGGAATAAAATGCTGACATGAGGGAAATGAAACAGACGTTAAATGATGTACATGATGATGTTTTTCTTCTTTAAAGCAGGAGACTGCAGACTTTACAAGTGAGAATGAAAAACCCAGGGAAAGAAAACAACAGATTGACCGAAAGTGTAATGAAATTAGAACAAAAGACAGATTCTTCTTCTTCTGCGTACGCAGGCAGATACTCCTGCGGACACTCCCTATATGGACGGGCAAGTATTAATCCCATCTACCCTACAAAGGGAGTGGAGTTTTGTGTGCATGGCCGTGTTTTTATCCAGCCATTAAGGCAGCCACACTCCATCTTCGGGGAAGGTGCATGCTATGTGTAACGTGTCATCCATACCAACGACCAAAACTGGCCTTCTCTTCCGAAAGTTGATGATGGGATTTTATATGTAGGATGTTATGCGTGCGTTCACACACGGAACCTCGGTTTATAGTCTCATGCGAAGGACTGTATGGGAAATGGAGTCAGAATTGATTTTAACTCAGGGGGGAAAAAAACTGTACTGAAACGGCCCCAGCGGAGATTCGAACGTGCAACCCTTGGATTAAGAGTCCGGCGCTCTACCAGCTGAGCTATTCTGGCCCCCAAAAGACAGATGGTCTTGAATACCGTTCAAAAAGGAACAATGTTATTTTTTACGCATTCCTCGAATTGAGAATGAGACCAGACAAGAGTGTGAGGGTTTGATACAAGACCTAATTACGGACAAATTGGATTTGACTGATGACATTCGTTTGACAGATTACACAGACTGAACAGAAAGGCAGACTCTCCGATTATTGGATGTTGTACAATTTACAAACATTAAAAAAAAAAAACTTCTAAACGCCAGGAGCGAATTACAAGGCACACAATATTCATAGGGGAAGATTTCTCACAGCGGGTTCGGGAAATTAGGAACAAGCTGGTTCCTCACCTAAAAGAAACCAAAAAGTGCACCAAAAAAGTGTCCAAGGTTTATGATCATTTGATCACTGACGGCCAAAAGTTCTGTACAGATCAAGTCGGTAATCTTATAAAGATGATATAGGAAATTGGCCGGCCCAGTGAGGAAAGACTGTTGCACGTAAAAAAGTAGTGATAAAAAAATGTCCGCCAAACTCACCTGGGTGCAAAGGGAACACAGAGAAATCGGTCACCGCCTGTTCAAGAGCACAAGGATAACGTATCACGTGCAGCTCAGGATGAGGCGGGCGACACAGCCGTGTCCGTACCACACATTGATAAGATTCCAAATGTATATCACTCTGATTGTCATGCGTTTTCTAACATAACACGAAAACACTATCGATGTCTTTACGGATGATTGTGTATTGTTATGTAATGCAACCACAAACGAATCTCCAAATAGTATTGAGTTTGACTATAATGATCTTTGTGTTGATAGCGCCTCGAATAGCCCGTTCTTATGTCATCAGTGAAAATGAGATTGATAAAAACAGTTCTTGTTTAAAAAAAAAAAAAGTGACACAGTTGGTGAGAAAGTTCTTTGTAAAAAAAATAATAATAATATGCTGGATGAGGAGAGTTTGTGAAAAGATGATGTGACGTCTGATGAACAGGTTTCTACAGATGGATGCACCGGATATTTGGCAGGAAGTTACTTACGCATTAGTCCTATATACAGCAGTGTTGCATATTCACAAAGTAAGCTTAGTAAAATGAGTGAAGATGAAAACCAACACATCCGGCTACATCCCGGAAATATTGGTAATGACGTGAACAAAGACCAATATAAAAAGAGTACCTCAGCGAAGAATGAGAAATGTGTACGCTTTTTTTTTTTGTTTGTTTGTTTGTTTGTTTGTTTTTACACTAGAACGTAAATGGCTTGTTGTCAAAGATAGGTGATAAGGATTTCGTTTCGTATCATTTGTAGTTTAGTAGCCTATCACTTGTTGAAACATTTGTTGAAATGTTTTAATCTACGGTTTTTGGTTCTTATGAAGTGTTTTGCAAACCTGCAATTACGATAACAAAGCAAGGCAGACGGTCAGGTGGAACTGCATGTTTGATTAAAAAAAAAATGTTATCGTATGTACAAGAGATGCATACTGATCGTAATAAGATCATTGTTTTCTATTTGCAAAAGTCTGTTCGGCTTGTCAAAAGATGTATTGTATCTATGTGCATATTTGCAACCAGAAAATTCACCATATTATTCTTTTTCTGATGATGGCAAGGTATAGGCCCACATGCTCTTGAGGACTGTCTTACGGATTCATTGCTTAATATACATGAAGTATATACACTGTAAGCTGGAGGTTTAAACAGGGGAACTGCGGACATTTCCCAGCAGTTATGTTCTGATGAAAACAGTGGGGGGTTTTTTCTGGCTGTCCCAACCTCTGCACCACCTCAGAGGCATTGCACCCACGCCGCTCATTCCGACACCCCGTTCACAGCCACAGCCCGGTCGGCCCCGCCACAGCCCC
>JADBJO010002192.1:317500-325000 GCA_016801955.1 Conus betulinus
TTTTTTTCTGTTGAACATAGTAGGTTGCATCTTTTTGAAATGTTGTTGTATGGTGATGCCCTTTTTATGATTTTCCAGGATATGTTATAGTTTATTTTTTTGTCTTTAAGTCTCCAAATATATTTGCTCAGTTCTGTTTGGTTTTTTGTATTTTTCTTTGTTGAATGACTGTTTATGGTTTGCGTATCTGGTTTTGAAGTGATTTTCAGTGATCCCTATGTATGTTTCTTTTTTCATTTTCTGATGTCACAGTGGCTTGGTATACAATGTTGTTATAGAGGCATTTGTTGCTTAAGGGACACTGTTCTTTTTTAGCACAATTGCAGGATTTCCTTTTCTTCACCCTTCTTTGCTGTGTTGCTTTTCATTTTGTTGGATGAATCAATTATATTTTTAAGGTTAGGCATGCATGAATATGATAGTTTGATGGTGTTCTTGTTGAATATTTGGACAATTTGTGTTCTTTTGGGAAGGATGCTGTCAAAATTTTGAAAAATTCTTTTCCTACGTTTGTTTTTTACTCGTCCATCATATGGAGGGTTGTACCATGTGATTTTCCTTTTCCTGTTTTTTTTGTTTGTTCATGTTGTTATCTGGGTTGTATTGTAGTTTGTAGCTGTAACCACTTTTTTGCAATGCCTCTTGGTATTCTGCTGCTGCATTGTTGCATACTCTTTCATTATGTGACAGATTAGATAATCCCTTGTTTATGCCATTGGGTATGGTTTTTAGTATAGATGGTGGGTGGTTGCTATTGATGTTTACATAAATGGGTGTGTCATTAGGTTTCTTGTATGGTTTATATATGTGGTTGTTGAGGTCAAGTGTTATGTCTAAGTAGTTCACTACCTTTTTGTTTGCTTCGATGGTGATTTTTAAGTTATGGTTTTGGAAAATTTTGCATAGTTCTTTTTTCTTGTTTTCAATGGTTCTTGGATTGTTGTTTAGCGCGGCGAGGCCGTCGTCTCTGTACAGTCCGACTTGTTTTTCCGAGTTGCTTTTGGATGGGATAGTATAAACAGTCCGACTAGTTCACAGGCGCCCCAAAACCACCCTGACGAGAGCGCTGGCTCGAAACAGATCTGTTGGTTTTTAAAACTTCCTTTTATCATCCTATTTTTAACAGATGTTGCTCCCCAAGGGGTTGAGCACCTTAAGATTTTTATTAGGCGCTTTAGCAGTATTTTTTATAATAGCTCCTCAAGTTGAGCACTGTGGCCTGGTGAATTTCAAAATGGAGGAAATTAATTTTAGACAATCGACAAAAAATATACCATTTTCCAACCCGCAGTTCTACTAAAAAGATTAATAGAACAAACTGAAAAATTCGTACGAAACATGAGATGGAAAGCATTTTTCTTCCTGAATCCGAATGCAAAAAAAAAAAGAGGAGGACAAAACACATATGACTTCAAATCATGGCGATCTCCACCAGCCATAGATGAAATGAAATCTTTTGAGGATAAAATGAAAAGAATGATAGCAACATAGAATTCAAAAAAATCAAAAACAACGATTTCCAAACATCATTAAAAAATGAAATAAAACAAATACAAAATGATAAAAAAATATTCGTGAAGGCTGACAAAACCAGTAATTACTACAAAATGGAACCAAACGAGTACTCACAACTTCTTGATAAAAACATTCAGAAAAACTACAAAAAAGCTGATAAAACCATACACAACAACATCCGAAAAAAAAAAAAGAAAAAGAACTCGTACACCACATGGATCTAGGTGACAGGGTAGAAACAACTGCAATAAAAGAAGCCTTCATAACCCTTAAAGACCATAAACCCAATTTCCACAACAAACCCAACATGTAGACTAATAAACCCATCTAAATCTGAACTGGGCAAACTAAGTAAGAAAATCTTAGAAAAAAAAGCCATAAAAAACATAAAATCAAACACACTGAATACAACCTCTGGAAGAAACACATATGAAGTTATCCAATGGTTCAAAAACCTTAACAAACAGAAGAGAACACAGTATTCATCACATTCGACATAGTAGACTTTCTACCCATCCATAGACGAAGAGCTACTCACTAAAGCTCTGAAATTTGCTAATAAACACACAGACATAACAGGGTCAGAAATGGAAATCATTTTCCACACCAAGAAAACTTTACTCTACAGCAGAAATGATACATGGATCAAGAAAACGAAATAAAAACTCAACATTTGATGTGACCATGGGATCGTATGACGGTGCCGAAACATGTGAACTAGTCGGACTGTTTACACTATCCAACATCCAAAAGCAACTCGGAAAACAAGTCGGACTGTACAGAGACGACGGCCTCGCCGCGCTAAACAACAATCCAAGAACCATTGAAAAACAAAAAAAAGAACTATGCAAAATTTTCCAAAACCATAACTTAAAAATCACCATCGAAGCAAACAAAAAGGTAGTGAACTACTTAGACATAACACTTGACCTCAACAACCACATATATAAACCATACAAGAAACCTAATAATGACACACCCATTTATGTAAACATCAATAGCAACCACCCACCATCTATACTAAAAACCATACCCAATGGCATAAACAAGAGATTATCTAATCTGTCACATAATGAAAGAGTATGCAACAATGCAGCAGCAGAATACCAAGAGGCATTGCAAAAAAAAAAAGTGGTTACAGCTACAAACTACAATACAACTCAGATAACAACATGAACAAAAAAAAAAAAAAAACAGGAAAAGGAAAATCACATGGTACAACCCTCCATATGATGGACGAGTAAAACAAACGTAGGAAAAGAATTTTTCAAAATTTTGACAGCATCCTTCCCAAAAGAACACAAATTGTCCAAAATATTCAACAAGAACACCATCAAAACTATCATATTCATGCATGCCTAACCTTTAAAATATAATTGATTCATCCAACAAAATGAAAAAGCAACACAGCAAAGAAGGGTTGTGCTAAAAAAGAACAGTGTCCCTTAAGCAACAAATGCCTCTATAACAACATTGTGTATACCAAGCCACTGTGACATCAGAAAATGAAAAAGAAACATACATAGGGATCACTGAAAATCACTTCAAAACCAGATACGCAAACCATAAACAGTCATTCAACAAAAAGAAAAATACAAAAACCAAACAGAACTGAGCAAATATATTTGGAGACTTAAAGAAAAAAAAAATAAACTATAACATATCCTGGAAAATCATAAAAAGGGCATCACCATACAACAACATTTCAAAAAGATGCAACCTATGTTCAACAGAAAAATGGTTCATACTATGCAAACCATACTTAGCAACCCTAAATACTAAAGTAGAAATAGTAAACAACTGCAGGCACAAATGGAAATCGTTGTCAGCAAAAACGCACCCTGAACTGTAAACAACCCTAAAAAAAACGAACAATACGTGCAGCCAATCCGCACGTGCAAACAGTGACATCAGGCCATATAACACCGGCAGTAGGCGCCCCCAAAACCATCCTGACGAGAGCGCTGGCTCGAAACAGATCTGTTGGTTTTTAAAACTTCCTTTTATCATCCTATTTTTAACAGATGTTGCTCCCCAAGGGGTTGAACTCCTTAAGATTTTTATTAGGCGTTTTAGCAGTATTTTTGATATATATATATACATATATTTCACACACACACACACACACACACACACACACAAAGCTTCAATCGTGTCCTAAGCCGTTTTGTTTCGGTTTTCTCCCCTTCCCCTAGTTGAATTGTTTTTATCATTTCTTCTATTTCCTGCTTTTTTTTTATTTTGTTGTCGTTATTGTTGTTGTTGTTTTGTTGTTATTGTTGTGTTGTTGTTTTTCACGCTTTCCTCGCTTTCAACCCAGGAAAGAGAGAGAGAGAGGGGGAGGGAGGGGGGGGGGTTGCTCGTTTCCCCGGGTCCATCAAGCTTTTATTTTTCTGTGGGCTCCTTGTTACTCTCCAGTTGTTTACGTTTTACGTCCTCCGACCTGAAGTCAGGTCATATCAGACATTTGTTAGTAATGGAGAGAGAGAGAGAGAGAGAGAGGGGATTCTCTCTCACGCTCTCTCTCTCTAGTAACAAAATTAATGTATCATATGATCTGGTTTCTCTCTCTCTCTCTCTCTCTCTCTGGTCGTGCGTGTATGCGTTGTCGTCTTTGTGCCTGTTTGCGCCCACCCAAGTGCACATGAAAGCAACGGGAAATGCGTGTCTGGAGCACGACCACGACAGTCCAGTCGTGGACACACAGTGACGAAACTCAGCACGTGAAACAAGTGGGTTTTTCACACTTTTGACGTCTGCCGCTGTTCGTTGCTTCAGCGGCGACAGGGCAAGTGAACTGTTTTGCCACCAGCTGAAAAGTAGCTCGGAAGTGGACGTGTCTTTGTGCCAGGGCGTTTTGCGTCGGTGGGCGATGTGTAACAAACAAAGAATTTCTGCATATTATTTACTGTACAGTGTGTGTATGTATAGGAAAGAGATTATGAGGAAGACACTAACCAACGAAACGTAGATTTTTATTTTTTATTTTTTTTTTATTTTAAAATTTTTCTAAGCATCCCCAAAGACATTTTGCATTGTTTACAGATCTGCGGTCAAAAATCGGTTTTTATTACTGTACAATGGTTAGCAGCGGTCCACTTTCTATCACAAAACATTTAGTTCGGGAGTTGCATTCGGACAAAACACGCACATCCAGTGATAATGGTAAACGGCCGTATAACCTTCGGAGACGAGGTACGGTAGACGGTTTATTTTAACACTAAGGCGACAGACACCACGAGAACAGCGTCATATGACTGGTAGCGAGAATGACAGTTTTCTTTTTTCTTGTTTTTCTTTCTTCTTCTTTTTTTTATAATGGCACGCCTGCAACTTGCGAAGTTTCAATGTGTGGCAAGGAACGCGGTGTTCGGTACTTAAACACTGGTTAGGCTAGAAAGCGAGTAGTGTACGAATGTCCTGCACAAGTAGACAATATGAAAGGATGGACTGGTTGCGCCCTGTCTCCCTATGACTGAAGGACAACGGCGTTGATGTGAATGACTGCCCGAGCGTTTGCCCAACCGCCAGTAGATCTTTCATGAAATGTGGACAGCGACGACGACAACGACGACGCGACAACGACGGTGATGGTGAGCGTGAGAGTGAGGCTGACACACACAAGCTTCGATCGGTAAGTACTTATACGAAGATGGTTCGTTAGAAGGTTCACATCAGGGGGCCTAACTGGTAATGCACGTGACCAAAGTGGAGGTCGGCTTTATCTGTTATTCCGTGTTCACTGATGTGAGATTTTTACGGCCATTGCTTCTACTGTTTGTCCTTTTCCTTACGTTCCACTCGACAACATGCTGGACCATAGGTGTGAAAGAGATAAAGAGGAAAAGACACAAACCTAAAAAAACCAACAACTGAGCCGGAAATCACATGCTCAAATGCACATGCACTGTGGCAAGGTGCAGAGAGTCCTGTTTGGAGATGTGGAAAAAAAAAAAAAAAAAAAAAAACAGAATAAAGAAAAACGAAGAAGACTCAACATTTTCAAATGTAACGACAGTGCAGTCTACCCGTAGATAATCTAATGTACGTATTTTCATGCTTTATAAGGTCATTCTTAATCGTCGAAGTATAAATTTAAAAAAAATGTTGTTGATTGCTTTCTTTCTTTCCATTTTTGTTTCTCTTTCGGTGGGATCCGTCGTTGTGGCCAGCAATACGGATACATTTTTGAGACGGAAGAGATTTGTGACCTCCTGGGACGCATGTTGCGAGTTGAACGGTGTCTGTCTGCCAGATTTAGAGGGTCATTCCGTAAGCATTCTCTACCGCATGCACAACATATATATCCTCGCATGCATTTTAGTAAAGTCTGTTGGATGTGAGAGCACATTTTTATCAGTGTTAGCATAGTCTAGTATATGTTGTCACCATTCTGATGAGTATTAGCCATACTCTGTGACATGCACCCCATGCTAAAGATTGAAACGTGTTAGTATTATTCAAATGAATGTTAGCCATACTCTTTGACATGCACCCCATGCTAGAGATTTAAACGTGTTAGTATCATTCAAATGAATGTTAGCCATACTCTGTGACATGCATCCCATGATAGAGATTTAAATGTGTTGGTATCATTCAACGAAAGCTTTCCTGTTACACACGCACTGCAGATTAGCTATAATATGTTGCTTACGCTCCACAGCTTTGGTTTTAAACAGTAACGTGCACTTTTCAGCACACTAGCTTTGTCACTGGTATGTCGTGAGGGAGGCAGAGTTAGAAGGGGTAGATTAGGGTTGGGGTAGGAGGAGCTTAACCATCTTGCAGGTCCTGCGGCGCTGATGATGTGTCCCGATCGTCATTTCCCCGTTACGTGACATCCTGGCACCGGCAGGCGGCATTCGGTAAGTACATTACGAACAGTGACACGGGCAAGCGGCATTCGGTAAGTACAATACGAATAGTTTTCTCCATGCTGTACTTTCAAGTTCTGAACATGAAATAGGTTTTCTTCGGGTAACAAGTTCAAGTCAGCAAAACTGTTTGTAACGCTGGTATGGAAAAACCATAAATTCAAAAGCTCTTTTACTTTTGTCCTGAGTGGTTTGGTGGTCAGCTTTATCTTCGGTTTCGTCTGACAATGTAAATAACATTGAACATCCAGCATGCTACACTGGTCAGTCTCTGTAAGTGTAAATTTCGTACATTTTTTTTTCTGCGTCTTTCTTCAATTACGGTTTGCCGGGCTCCTGACTTTATGATCTGGAGCCCACGGAAACAAAACTATCGTTTCGCTTTCGACATTTTCTTTTTTAAGTGGGTTACGTTGTAAGCAGTGGCGAGTTGAACAGTACCCGAAGAGCCGCACAGTTAAGGGAATGCTTACGGAAGCCTGCAGCACGCACTAGGATTCTTTGTTTCGTCTTTGTACGTCATTGCCTTTGTTGTTATGTCTGACCGCGCTCTCCTCTTCTTTCCTTTCGCAACCTTCTCTTCGTGTGTGTGTGTGTGTGTTATATTTTTCCATTATCTTTGTGATACCTTGCTTTGGAAGAAAGAGAGATCCTGAGTTATTTGTGACGATAGAAAAAGAGAAAGAGAACGCTGTACGTCTGTGGATGTGAAAATAGATGCATCTGTAGTAGCACTCACAGGAGAGACAGAGAGTGAGAGAGAGAGACAGAGAGAAAGTAAGAGAGAGAGAGAGAGAGAGAGAGAGAGAGAGAGAGAGAGAGACCGGGTCAGAGAAAGAGAGCGAGTGAGAGAGAGAGGGGGGTGGGTGGGTGGGAAGCTAATGCAGAAATGCAAATCATTGCCATCGCCCAAAAGTTTCGTGAAAGTTTCTTCCCTTTTCTGCAACTCTCCCGTTTTTCTTTTCACACATTGCCCTCTACTCTGCTCTCTCTCTATTCCTGTCTGTCAGCATCATTCCCTGTCTCTCTCTGTCCGTCTCTGTCTGCCTATCTGTCTGCCTCTCTGTATATCTGTCTGCCTGTTGCCCATTGGTGTCTGTCAGTCGGTTGG
>JADBJO010002192.1:330000-334688 GCA_016801955.1 Conus betulinus
AACGCGCATTTCCCAGTTTG
Organism: Conus betulinus; assembly: GCA_016801955.1. NCBI lineage: Eukaryota > Metazoa > Mollusca > Gastropoda > Neogastropoda > Conidae > Conus > Conus betulinus. Next base: position 330,021 of record JADBJO010002192.1, read on the forward strand.
TTTGCCGCTGTTTTGAACGTGCATTTCCCAGTTTGTTTCCCGCTCTTTTGAACGCGCATTTCCCAGTTTTTTTGCCGCTGTTTTGAACGCGTATTTCCCAGTTTGTTTGCCGCTGTTTTGAACGCGCATTTCCCAGTTTCTTTGCGGCTGTTTTGAACGTGCATTTCCAGTTTGTTTGCCGCTGTTTTGAACGCGCATTTCCCAGTTTGTTTGCCGCTGTTTTGAATGCACATTTCCCAGTTTCTTTGCCGTTTTGAACGAGCATTTCCCCAGTTTGTTTGCCGCTGTTTTGAACGCGTATTTCCCAGTTTGTTTGCCGCTGTTTTGAACACGCATTTCCCAGTTTGTTTGCCGCTGTTTTGAACGTGCATTTCCCAGTTTGTTTGCCGCTGTTTTGAACGCGCATTTCCCAGTTTGTTTGCCGCTGTTTTGAACGCGTATTTCCCAGTTTCTTTGCCGCTGTTTTGAACGTGCATTTCCCAGTTTGTTTGCCGCTGTTTTTGAACGCGCATTTCCCAGTTTGTTTGCCGCTGTTTTGAATGCACATTTTCCCAGTTTCTTTGCCGTTGTTTGAACGCGCATTTCCCAGTTTGTTTGCCGCTGTTTTGAACGCGCATTTCCCAGTTTGTTTTGCCGCTGTTTTGAACGCGCATTTCCCAGTTTGTTTGCCGCTGTTTTGAACGTGCATTTCCCAGTTTGCTTGCCGCTGTTTTGAACGCGCATTTCCCAGTTTGTTTGCCGCTATTTTGAACGCGCATTTCCCAGTTTCTTTGCCGCTGTTTTGAACGCGTATTTCCCAGTTTGTTTGCCGCTGTTTTGAACGCGCATTTCCCGGTTTGTTTGCCGCTCTTTTGAACGCGCATTTCCCAGTTTGTTTGCCGCTGTTTTGAACGCGCATTTCCCGGTTTGTTTTGCCGCTGTTTTGAACGCGCATTTCCCAGTTTTGTTTGCCGCTGTTTTGAACGCGCATTTCCCAGTTTGTTTGCCGCTGTTTTGAACGCGCATTTCCCAGTTTCTTTGCCGCTGTTTTGAACGCGTATTTCCCAGTTTGTTTGCCGCTGTTTTGAACCCGCATTTCCCAGTTTCTTTGCCGCTCTTTTGAACGCGCATTTCCCAGTTTGTTTGCCGCTGTTTTGAACGCGCATTTCCCAGTTTGTTTGCCGCTGTTTTGAACGCGCATTTCCCAGTTTGTTTGCCGCTGTTTTGAACGTGTATTTCCCAGTTTTGTTCACTGCTGATTCGCTTTATTTTGAACGCGTATTTCCCGTTTGCTTGCTTCCATAGGATATCCTTTTGGAAAAAAGGGCAAGTTCAATGATATTGACAAGTAGTGTCACAAGTCTGTCTGTCTATCTGCTTGTGTGGAGGTTGGTGGCCTACGAAAAAAGGAAAGAAAAAAAAAAAAAGAATTTGCAAGGTGGGAAGCACAGGTGGTGAGGAAGCTGTCTGGTTGCCTGGGGGGACCTGCAGCACGCTGCAACTTTGCGTAAAAGATTGTTGTGTCCATTGGGCAGCGTTCATAAATATTATAAACAATGTTGCTCATAAGCATATTGAACATAAAGATAATAAAACGCAATAATGATAACAATATTATTATGATAATGATAACAATAACAGTAAAATTAAGGATAACAAGCAGTATCGGTAGGCCTCTGTCGGTCATAGCTGACTGTGGATAGAGTATATTCGACCTAATATTTATATTCGTGCGGACAGGACTTCTGTGTTGGTCACCCTGTCTCGCCGGGAGATGCCGAGTATACGCCTGAGGCTTCTGAGGTGGAAGGAATTGAGCCGAATAATAATAAACATAATGATAATAATTACTATAATAACAATAAACATAAAAGTAAACATGATAATAATATAACATAACGATAAACAATCATAAGCATAATAAAATAGTAACATAATAATAACAAACATAACAAACAATGATAATAAACATAATAAACAAAAATAGTAAACATGATAATAAAAACATAACAACGGTAACAAACGTAATAAAATAGTAAGCATAATAATAACAAACAACAATAATAAACATAATGATAAACAAAAACGTAAATATAAACGCAATGATAACACTTATAATAATAATTAAGACCGCCCTTAACACAAAAAAGAAGTGGGGAGGGGCCTAAAACAAAACCCATCCGTCTCGCAACCAAAAAAAAACAAAACAAACAAAGGCGGGGGTGGTGGAGGGACTAAAAAAAAAAAAAAAATAACGTAATGGTAATAATACACCTAATTACAAACGCACAATAACATAAACGTAATACTAATCAACATAATAGTAAACACAGCAATCATAAACATAATAAACAATAAGATGATACACATAATAAACATAATTATAATAATAAGCATAATAAACATAACAAAGACCATAATAACAAACAATAATGATAACATGATAATTATGATGATAAACATAATAAACAAAACATAAACATAAACACAACAACAACTACTACTACTACTGATAATAATAATAATAGTGATAATAACAAATTACATGGCCCAACCATGGAAGGGAGGCCAGCGCGAGACAGGACTTCCGTGTTGCTTACCCTGTCTCGCCGGGAGATACCGAATATACGCCGGAGGCATCTGAGGTGGAAGTGAAGGAATTGAGCCTAATAATAAGCATAATCAACATGATAATGATAACAGTAATGATAAAAATAACAGTCATGATGAACAAAATAATAGTACACATGATAATAATAATGAATAATGGTAACAAACATAAAGATAACAATAATAATAAACACAATAATAAACAAAAGAGTAAACATAAATACAATAATACTAATGATAATAATGATAATGATAATAATAATAATCATCATCATAACAATAATAACAGTAATGATAAAGACTGCCTTAAAACAAAAAGAAGAATGGGGATAAAAGGGCAAAAAACAAAACCCCCCCTCCCCCCCCCCCCCCCCCCCCCCCAAAAAAAAAAAAAAAAAAAAAAAGCAAAGGCAGGGGTGGTGGAGGGACTAAAAAAGTAGGAATAATAATAACGTAATGATAATAAACATAATTGCAACTCGCATAATAACCATAAATTGAATAACCATAATCAACACAAAAATAAAACACAACTCATGCACACACGCACGCACACATATACACACATAGCATGCGAGTCCATTGCATCTGCTTAGCCCCTTGACTAAGATAAAGTTCCTTGTGGTCGGCTAGGCTTTAAACATGTATTGAACCTGTTGTTTTCAAGCACGCACCGACTTCTGAACAAAGTGATGTTGGCATTAAAACCCTGTTCAGAGATGTCCCACCTGACGTGATCTTTGAGTTTTTGAGAGACATTAACATTTTTCACATTTTTCATCTCTGATTTAAGATTTTACGGAAGAAAGATTTTTAACGACGTTTGTGGTGCGTTTTTTAGAAGATGTAATTTAGAGAGATGTGTGGTAGGTTTTTTTTGTTTTTTTTAAAGATGACTGGTGAGTTGATTTGAACGTGGTGACAGCCCTGATGTGGCCCTTTGCGGTCGGCTGGGCTATAAGCAACATTAACTTACCTCTGACCCCTTGTGATTGGTTGGACTCTAAAAAAAAAATTTTCTTGCCAGCCTTAAGAGCTTTCCTGTGGACAGTCTGTGGCGTCAGGCTGCTTTTTTTTTTTTTTTTTTTTTTTCTTTTTTTGTCGTGGCACATAGGATCTTGAGTCCCAGTGATGTCTTCTGTTTTGTAATGTTGTTGACCTGTGGTGATGAGAGGTCTTGATAAGGCTTTCACTGTGTGTTTTTGTTCACATTTTGTCCCTGCTTAAAACTTTGTTGATTGGACTTTGACAAAGCCCCTCTAAGGTCAGCCGTGATGGGTCGAGAGGACACTAAGCCCCGATCTTTACACATGGTTTTGGCTTTTGACCTCACCTTGGTGCCTAACCTTTTTCCACCACCCGCTTTGCTGTTCCTTTGTCCATCACTTGGCGCCAAAACTCGCAAGCTGCTGCCTGGCCGCTGTCCCAGCCTGTTTGGCCTCAGCCATGGACGGGCCTCGTTCAAGAGGACTGACTCTGCCTTTATTATCAGGTACTTTTTGGTCATGTTGCAAGTGCGAGAGACAGAGAGAGAGAGAGAGAGAGAGAGAGGGTGTGTGTGTGTGTGTGTGTTGTGGTGTGGGGGGGGGGGGGGGGGGGGGGCGAGTGTGTGTGTGTGTTGCGCGCGCGCGCGCGTGCGTGCAATTTCTGTTTCTCTTTGTTTCGCCAAACACCTGCGCTTTAATGATCCGAAAGACGTCACACTCGCCACAGCAGTCCCACCCAGCACATAAGTCAAGTTCACAACACCATACAACATACTTGCAACCTCTGTGGGCCAATTGTTTACAAGAAAGAATGACTTTACAGCGTCACCACACAAACCAAACCCTCCTTCCCCCGTCAGCATCAAGACGCTGTGCAAGTTGGCGCATGACAGGAAGAGGAAGGCCAGCGGGAAAGTAGCACCATCATCTGCATCTACATGCCCCACCACCCCACCAGGTACTGAAAAGCACTACGATCAGAAAAACACATCATTTTAAAGTCGTTTACCTCAACCATTACAGAGATCTTATCAAAAGCACTGGAAGCCATCAGGACAATAACGCCATACACCGCTCCTCTGATACACCTGGG
>JADBJO010002193.1:0-10000 GCA_016801955.1 Conus betulinus
AATCAGCAGCCAGATTGGGAATGGACAAGGCAGACAGGGAGAAAGATAGAACCGTGTTAGCCAGTCACACGACCATATTGTGACCAATGTTTACAAAGCCCACCGACCCCATTTCTGCCTGCACGCCTGTCGCCCATTTCCTGTCGTCAAGTTAGGAGGAAAGAAGATGAAAATGGGGTCAGGAGATCGAAATGAGAGAGAGAGATGAGAGAGAGAGAAGGAAGAAAGAAGAAGGAACTGAGATAAAGTAATGAGGGGAGATAGGCAGACAGACAGACAGACAAATAGACATATAGCTAGACAGACAGACAGACAGACAAACAGGCAGAGATCATGGGGAAGGAAGGAAGGGGCTGGAGAATGACCTAAGGGTTATGTCCGCGTAAGTAAAATAAGCAAAAACTGTCCAGTGGCTATGAAAGATAATTATCATCTACATTGCATTCCACTTAATAAAAGCTGAAACCAAGTATGCCACAATACAAAGCAACCTATCAAGAAGCGAAGCGTCAAATTACTTTGGGGGGGAGATTCATGTCTTGTTGACATGTCTGTGTCTAAAATTGCATGGATCCTTTGTACTATATGGCTGGAAACAATTTCAGTGTAAGAGCAGAACACTAAAGGAAGAGAGAGAGAGAGAGAGAGAGAGAGAGAGAGAGAGAGAGAGAGAGAGAGAGAGAGAGAGACGAGAGAGAGAGAGAGAGAGAACATACATGCATGCATACATTATAACATACATACATGTGTGTGTGTGTGTCCACATTCACAGCATAGCAACTCATCCACTACCATCTTGAAGATAATGAGTTCAGGCAGTGAAGTTTCCAGTAATTTCACCCAATTTATCTCCCTTGGTTCACAAAATCATTTTTATCTAATCAACAAATAAAGTTGCAGACCTGAAAAATATATTAAGAAATGTTGATAGATGGCATTGCAGAGTGTGCATCATAACATCTGAAAATCTCCTTCCATTATCACCATATTACAATGCTATGAACAGTCTGTGACACACTGTGCCGACACAAAAACAAATGGTGATGACTTTCCGGAACAATGAGAAAGAAATGAATGAACAACAAAGGAAGAAAAACAAAACAGCATCTAAATGAAAACTAAGAAAGCATGGGTAAAATGATTGATAGAAATGAGGACAATTTGTAGCAGAAAATGACTCTGCTATTCCCATGAAGGTCGTGAAGCGGGGAAATGATGTCAACCTTCAGTGTCACTGAACCTGACCCGGAGACACGGTTCTGGCACTTCATGACCGAGACACGCTTGTGGCACACACGGTGTAGGAAGTTAAACAGGGGCAAAACTGCAGTGACTAATCAGCCACCTAGCAGCCTGTCCCTTCCTGGCATTGCATGATTACAGACTGGGAATGAGGCGATTTGTTCTTCAGGGCTGATGCTGGGGAAGTCTAGCCCAGACCGTCTGCTCTGTTCCCCCCCCCCCCCCCCCCCCCCCCCCCCCCCCCCTTTCAGTTCCACTTACCTTCCCTTCCTCCTCCACCATCATGTCCCCGCCGACACCCTCTCACCCTCTCCTTTCCCCTTCCCTCCCCCTGCCTGCTGGGAGACGTTGGGGGATCAGACGACAGCTGTGGTGCCAGGGGGTAAACCAGCTTGCAGCAGAGATGGACCAATCCCTGCCAATTAGTGTGCTCCGCCACCCCCCCTCCCTCCCTCTCTCTCTCTCTCTCTCTCTCTCTCTCTCTCTCTCTCTCTCTCTCTCTCTCTCTCTCTCCAGGGCTGGGTGGAAAAAAGCATGCACACTTTGCTTATCTCATTACCCTGACAAAATAAAATTTCGTTCTCTCTCTCTCTCTCTCTCTCTCTCTCTCTCTCTCTCTCTCTCTCTGCACTCGATTTTATCGTACCTTTTATTGTTCAAGAACTGAGCGTTTTTAGACTAGGTGTGTAACAGAGAAAACCATACAAGTACACTTTGTATGTCGCTTTTAGATGACACCCTGGAGAACGTTTTGCCTAAATCATGTCCTATCAGCAGGACCAACTGTTGACAAACCTGGAGAAGATCAAACCATTTTCTCTGTAACATAATCACATAATCTTTGATGAATTCCAAGGCGTAAATTACCCAGTTTACTTCCAGCTGTCACGGACCACACATCACTCTTGGTAATTAAAGATCTTCCAACACCACTCCATATTCTGTTAAATCTAATGCTTAAAGAAATGCTGACCAAGAATAAAAAAAAACCTCTCAATCTCTCAAACGTTGTCCACGCTCTCTAAAAGAAAACACAAAAAAACAAGATGCAGAAGGGCATGGAGAAGTCAGGATGTGAAGGCGGCATAGCCCCCCTTTAAAGCATAAAGACTTCAGTGTCAACACACAGCATAGCCCCCCTTTAAAGCATAAAGACTTCAGTGTCAACACACAGCATAGCCCCCCTTTAAAGCGTAAAGACTTCAGTGTCAACACACAGCATAGCCCCCTTTTAAAGTGTAAAGAGTTCAGTGTCAACACACAGCATAGCCCCCCTTTAAAGCGTAAAGACTTCAGTGTCAACACACAGCATAGCCCCCATTTAAAGCGTAAAGAGTTCAGTGTCAACACACAGCATAGCCCCCCTTTAAAGCATAAAGACTTCTTTGTCAACATACAGCATAGCCCCCCTTTAAAGCATAAAGACTTCTTTGTCAACATACAGCATAGCCCCCCTTTAAAGTGTAAAGAGTTCAGTGTCAACATACAGCATAGCCCCCCCTTTAAAGCATAAGACCAGTGCCAACACACAGCATAGCCCCCCTTAAAAGCATAAAGACTTCAGTGTCAACACACAGCATAGCCCCCCTTTAAAGTGGAAAGAGTTCAGTGTCAACACACAGCATAGCCCCCCTTTAAAGTGTAAAGAGTTCAGTGTCAACACACAGCATAGCCCCCCTTTAAAAGCATAAAGACTTCAGTGTCAATACACAGCATAGCCCCCCTTTAAAGTGTAAAGAGTTCAGTGTCAACACACAGCATAGCCCCCCTTAAAAGCATAAAAGACTTCGGTGTCAACACCCCCCCCCCCCCCCCTTTTAAAGCGTAAAGACTTCAGTGTCCACGAACGGCTGTAACGGCCTGTAACGTTTTTTTTTTCTTTTGTATGGCATGTCAGAAAATACTTCGCCGATCTTTGTGAAAATTAGCAGGTGTCACGTTGGTCTAGGGGGTCAAAACGGAAGGCTGTCTCGAACACTTGCGAACGCGCCAACAATAGACCACCAAAGATTTCATATTCACACTCCTTTATTTAAACATGCGACAAATGAGAAAAAAGAACGGGAATGGGGTAGGGTAAGCAAACTAATCTAGAATGAAAAGGATTCCCGAAACTACACCCTCCCTCCCTACCACCTAAACCCGATAAGTCAAAGGGCAGGGGGGATGCAGTGGGAAGAGGGAAGGGGCCACAACCTTCAAACTAAAGCATGACAAACGGTGAGGAAGAGAACAAAACGACAGGAGAGGAAGGTCAAGACAAGAAGACAGGACACAACAACATGCGCTCGCCTCTTAACCCACACAACGATTTCTTAATATTGTCCACGTCCCGGGGTGGAGGGTCCGGTAGGAAATGGTCCCACGATGTCCGCTGGAATGTCCGAGTCAGAAGAGGGGTGGAGTGAAAAGGTGGTGGCCTCTCCTCGGGGCCGATGATCCGCCCCTGGAAACACAGCTGTAGAACACCATAACTACTTGGACTGGCCATGTTTTCTCTAAAGTAGAGGACAGTGGGTGAGAGGCCAATCGTTCACAGACACTCCCACTCATCTACCCACAGATTCACCCAGAAGATGATAGCCAAGGGACCCTCTTTTATTAGCCAGAGAGGGGGAAGAAGCCAGAAGAGGAAAGAAAGTGGAGAATATAGGACAGGTACGATGGTCACACACAAAGGCACTCTCACACTTTACCTCCCCCTGTCCAGGAAAAACAAGTGGGAGGAGGAGGAAACATGGGGGGGGGGGGGGGGGGGGGGGACTCCTAAAACGGTGCCACGCTCTCAAGATTTCAGAAAATACCATTCCCGCCTGCACCTAAAGAAAAACACTACGCACACAATACTATAACATCCAAAGAAAATGATAATTCCCACGAAAAAACCCGGCTGGAATCTAACGAATTAATCTCTTCCCACTATTTACATGAATGGTCATAGTCGCGTCGATATCGACTACTGCAACGCCTTCTTAACCCTTACCTCAACAGCTAGTGAAATAAGGAGTTCTGGTGGCCACGGCAACCTCGACCTCACGGACCTTCCCCCACGCCGAAGGCCGCGACGACGGCTCCGGGGGGGGGGGGGGGGGGGGGGGGGGGCGGAAAGAACGGTGACGCCTCTAGCTGGAAGACGGTCCGACCAAGGACCGATGTCAACAGGGTAGCGTCGACGCTGACGCTGGTACCTGGCCACCAGATGTCACCAAGACTGCAGGGAAGGGCGGCGGTAGTGACGGCGCGAGCTGGAGGTGATGAGGAGTTCTTCTAGGTCCAAACTAGGGAGAGGATGGTTCAGACAGCTCGCGTACTGCTAGGTGATTTTCAGTGTAGTGCAGTACCTCAGGCAGCGGCCTTCACCGAAGAAGGCGATCCATAAAACGGGGTCCCCGTCCCAGCCACACGTCGAAGGATGTCGCAGGTGCCTCCATCAACGAAGCCTGACCCTCGGCTCAACGATGACGTCGAGGGCGGAGGACACGGAGGTGACAAGCCTCCTGGATGGCTGCTTCTTGTTGTTCCCTCGGCTGCTGTCCCTTCTCTAACTTCATAAACACTGTCGTTCCACTTCTTCACCTTCGTGACGTAGGCACAGCTCACCAACAAACACCCCCCCCCCCCCCCCCCCCCCACCACACACACACACACACGATCGGTGGGCAGTGGTTGGTCGCCTACCGTCACGTGGGCTGGGTTCTAATGAGCTGAACTAACCCTACAGCACGTGCACCGCTTGGAATGCGGGACACTCGCTGTGCCGCCATCAAGAAAAAGGAGGGAAGGCAGAGAATAAAAAAAAAGTCAAAACATGCCACGGATCTCTCAACCAGTGACAGCAGTATGTTCATTATGGGTCATGGATGATACCTGATGTTTTAGTTTACCCCGTTATAGCCGTTACTAACGGCTGTAACGGCCTGTAACGGTTTTTCTTCTTTATGAAATAGCTCAGAAGGTACTTGGCCGATCTTTCTGAAAATTAGGAGGTATGTTCATTATGGATCACGAATAATGCCCGATGTTTTAGTTTACCGTGGTAGCCGTTACTAACGGCTGTAACGGCCTGTAACGGTTTTTCTTCTTTATGGCATATCTCAGAAAGTGCATGGCCGATCTTTGTGAAAATTAGCAGGTATTTTCAATATGTGTCACGGATGATGCTGCTGATGGTTTACTTTACCCCATTATAAGCCGTTACTAACGGCTGTAACGGGCTGTAACGGGTTTTCTTCTTTATGGAATATCTCAGAAAGTACTTGGCCGATCTTTCTGAAAATTTGTAGGTATGTTCATTATAGGTCACAAATAATGAGCGATGTTTTAGTTTACCGTTAGAGCCGTTACTAACGGCTGTAACGGCTTGTAACGGTCTTTCTTCTTTATGGAATATCTCCGAAAGTACTCGACCGATCTTTGTGAAAATTAGCAGGTATGTTCATTATGGGTCACGAATGATGCCTGATGTTTAGTTTACCCCGTCATAGTCGTTACTAACGGCTGTAACGGCCTGCAACAGTTTTTCCTCTTCATGGAATATCTCAGAAAGTACTTGGCCGATCTTTCTGAAAATTAGCAGGTACGTTCATTATGGGTCACGGATGATGCCCCGATGTTTTATTTTAACGTTATAGCCGTTACTAACGCTGTAACGGCCTGTAAACGGTTTTCTCTTCTTGGAATATCTCAGAAAGTACATGGCCGATCTTTGTCAAAATTAGCAGGTATGTTCACTATGGCTTACGGATGATGTCCGATGTTTTAGTTTAACATTATAGCCGTTACTAACGGCTATATCGGCTCATACTGGTTTTTCTTCTTTATCGAATATCTCAGAAAGTACTTAGCCGAACTTTCTGAAAATGTGTAGGTATGTCCATTATGGGCGACGGATGATGCCCGACGTTTTAGTTTACCGTTGGAGCCGTTACTGACGGCTGTAGCGGCCCATAATAGTTTTTTTTTTATGGAATGTCTCAGAAAGTGCTTGGCCGATCTTTCTGAAAATTTGTAGGTGTGTTCATTATGGGTTATGGATCATGCCTGACGTTTAATTTACCGTTATGGCCGTTACTAATGGCTATAACGATCCAGAACGGTTTTTGTTTTTTATGGAATATCTCAGAAAGTGAGGGGCCGATCTTTCTGAAAATTTGTAGGTATGTTCCTTATGGGTCACAGAGATGCTCAATGTTTAAGTTTACTGTTATAGCCGTTACTAACGGCCCATAATGGTTTTCTTTTTGATGGAAAATCTCAGAAAGTTCTTGGCTGATCTTTCTGAAATTTGTAAGTATGTTCATTGTAGGTCACAGATGATGGCGGATGTTTACCAGAATAGCCATTACTAAAGGTTACACCAGCCCAAGACGGTTTTTCCTCTTTATGGAATATATCACGCGTATTCAGGATAAACTGGGAATACGTTTATATGCTTTGCATCTTTTTTGTTTGTTTTTGTTTGTTTGTTTGTTTGTTTGTTTTAAATGTGATTTCTTGAAGCATATGATATACATGGACTTGCTATCGCTTATATTTGCATCTTGACTCTATACTACCACCTCTACTCCCTCACTTAACTTCTGCACCACCACTACTACAACACAACATGTGGAACTGTCAGTGGCACCAGGAATCAGCGATCATGTGGCGAGTGGATTCCTGTCTTGTAGAAACATGAACCCCACAAATGGTGGTCGCTTTTCTCATACACAGGAATATCTCAGTCGCTATCAAGCCAACACAACTGTCTCGTCACTGACAAATATTTCATTTTTCTTGGAGTTGCTGTCAGTTCAGTGGATTAGGGGATCCAATGATGTGTGTGTGTGTGTGTGTGTGTGTGTGTGTGTGTGTGTGTGTGTGTGTGCGCGCGCGCGCGCGCGCGCGCGTGTGTGTGTGTGTGTGTGCATGCGTTCGTGCGAATGTGTGTCTTGTGTGTGTGTTGGGTGTGTGTGTGTGTGTGTGTGTGTGTGTGTGTGTGTGTGTGTGTGTGTGTGTGTGTGTGTGTGTGTGTGTGTGTGTGTGAGCGACTACTGATTTTCACCGATTGTGATGCATTTGCTATGTAAATACATCCCAAACACGCGCATGTGTGCACACCCCACCACCACACACAAATACGCATGCACGCGCGCGGGCACACACACACACACACACACACACACACACACACACACACACACACACACACACACACACACACTTAAGCATGCATGCACGCACTCATAGACAAAAGCAGTTGAGGCGGTTGAAGCTTTAATGAAGACACGCTGTGGTCAAGAGTGAAACCATCAGCTGAGTAGCTTCACAATTCTTTCAGTCGTATGCGAACGACTTTTCCTGAGACATTTAGGACATTTCGTCCCCTGCGTTCTGGATAGTAAATTGAAATCAATCTACGCATTGCTGGATCATTCCCCTAAATAGTATCAGTAATCCTGCCAACAGAGAGACAGACACACAAACAGACAGACAGACGACAGAAGATCAGCAAGACAGACAGATTGTTTCAAAGAGACCCAGATGCCCCCATGCCACATTTTACCCTCGGTGTACAAAATGATGAGCGCAAACTCTTCTGCACATTACAGAAATATTCACTGAACTACTTTCTGCTCACCCTACAGACAGATATAGACACACACACAGACAGATGGAAAGACAAACAGCGGACAAACCTACAGAAGGCATGAAAACAGACAGACAGGACCGAAAACAATCTCTTCCATTTAAGTAGAAAGAACGCATAGTTTTAGACTATGTAATCAAATTTATACATAGTAACTTAAGGACTTTATAGATAGATAGATAGATAGATAGATAGATAGATAGATGGATAGATGATAGATAGATAGATAGATAGACAGGCAGAGAGAGAGAGAGAGAGAGAGAGAGAGAGAGAGAGAGAGAGAGAGAGAGAGAGAGAGAGAGAGAGAGCAGGGAAAGTAAGTGACAGTTGACTTTACTGTTTTCTAGGTAACGGTCGGACACAATCAGAAAAGATATCCATTTTCACCCTGAGCCCTTATAGTCAACATTCATCTCGTTATTGCCGAGGAGATTTTACGATTTGTAAGTTGGACACTAGCTCTTTCCAAAATTCCTCTTTGTTTTTCCTGGAATATTACAGTTCATCTTTAGTTTGCCAGGACACACTTCCTTGAAGTATGGAAAGAGCCGTTGGTGTTTGATTGTGTGGGCGTGGATTACAGAACAGGACACAGAAAATCGAGTGGTGTCTGGTGTGGTGGTGTGGGGGGGGGGGGGGGGGGGGGGGGGGGGGGGGATAGAGAAGGAGGAAAAGGAAGGAGGAAAATCGAAAATGAGAAAGTTGTAAAGACCATCAGAACGAGATGAAAGACGCATTTATCGGCGCACAATTCCGCAGAGCTTGACATACACTGCTACCACCACCACCCCCCCCCTCTCCTCCTTCATCCCTTCTCTCTCATCCTTCGTTTTTTCTCCATCCCCAAGTGGACAGTTTTGAGCAACCCTATTTCTCTAACAGTTTCACTTTTCGATGGATTGAAGTTTGGGTTCTTGGGAAAGTTTACTACTGTTTTAAGCAGTTGATGAACGATTTTCACCTGATGTGCAAAGGCCTATCTTCTGCTATGGCTCTCCATCCTATTTCACTCCCTTCAGTCCAGCACGTCATCACTTAGTGAGAGTGGGAATAGGAGGGGCCGAAACCTATCAAAGTCATGGTTAACTTGCCTCTTTAAAAAAAAGGTCAAAGCACGTGACTGTTTTAAGGAAACTCATCTCACCATCCTATTTTCTTTCGATCTCTCTTCTTCATCGTGCATATTGCTTCTCTCTGTGTTGGCTTGTTTATATAGAGGAAGTTGAGATCGATGTGGTGAGGTGGTGACAGTCTTATTGTGTGGTAGCAGGCAGAAACAGAGGGAGAGGTGGGAGTGGGTGAGATCAGGGGAGACAATACATCAACGGTTTAGTTGTTCAGCAGCTGACCTTTACGTATCGATGTTTATACAGTGCTGGTTGCCCCTTGCATGCTGCCCTCAACATGTGGTCGCTGGCACTGTGTCAGCAGTATGACGTACCTGGCATCATCGTCTCATCAGCAGAGACATACTTGTTATATTTTTACTGTTTAATTCTGACTTGCCAGAACTGATTTATTTTTTCGTGTGAATGCCAAGTGAATCTTTTGGCATGACCATTTTACAGCGGCGCGGTACATTTCAATCAGTCATCCCATCTAACAAGAGTTTGACATCATACACTGTGGCTCCATTGTATAAACATCAGTATGTAAATAGTATACAATACATCACTTCTGTAAACAAAAGCCAATTACACTGATCTTAAATCCAGCATATAGATAAAGCAATCTTGAACATTGCCGATGCATGCGCCACTAGTGGAGAGACAATTTCTGGCTAGGACACCTGATCCGTCACCTTATTCTCTTCTTTTCATTCCAATGTCTAGTCATAAAAACTTTCTATTTATCTATGTACGTTCAGTATTAAAGAATATTAATACTCTGACATTTGATTTCCTTCACGACTCGCGTATCTTTACATGCTGTCAAGTTTATCACAAAAAATAACGCATTTGTCTGTTTAGGCTGGTTAAACAAAACAGCCTCCCATCGAGAGGATAAAAAAACACGTACAGTCGAGCGAGTTAGGCAGAACCAAGATTACAAAGACAATTGTCTCCACCATGTCAGGCTCCAGTTCTGTTCGCGGCCACCCAGTTATGCTTTACCTCAGCACTCTGACAT
>JADBJO010002193.1:15000-30000 GCA_016801955.1 Conus betulinus
TGACATGTGTCTTTCTTCCTGGTTGTTAAACCAGAAAAAGCGATCGTCTTCCGAACACGGATCGCAGGAATATTCTTGAAGGTCGTCGTCGTCTGATTCACACAGCAGCACACTTACATCATCCGTTTGATGGAACACATCCTTCCGAAATACTTTTTGTCTATAGCTTGCTCCAAACTTGTGTCGATGTCCGACTGGTGGATTTCTGGGCCCTGCTGTTGCGCACCGACGGATCGGGGTGCGAGCACCGAAAGCGTATCCTGAATGGGCGTGGATGTGTATGTGCGTGCGCGCGTATGTGTGCATGCATGCGTGTGTTTATGAGAGTGAATGCATGTGTGTACGAGTGCTCGAGTATGAGTGTGTGTGTGTGTGTGTGTGTGTGTGTGTGTGTGTGTGTGTGTGTGTGTGTGTGTGTGTGTGTGTGTGTGTGTGTGTGTGTGTGGGTGTGTGTAAGTCTGTGTGTGAGTGTGCAAGTTTGAGTGTATGTGAGGGTATATGGGCGTGTTCGTATTGAGATGCGTGTATTTGTGTATTTATGTAAGTGCGTACTTTTGTGTGTGTGTGCGCGCGGGCACGCGCGTCCGTATGTGTATGTGTATGTGCGTGAGTACGCACGCGCGCATGTGTGTGCGCTTGTGTGTGTATGTGTATGTGTGCGCGCGTATTTGGTGTGTTAATTATGCTTGTTTGCTTTGAATGAAAAACGTTGGTATTCTGTTCATAATGTTTTCTTAAATGTCAGTACAACTTTGAGTTAATCTGACAATAAATTGGTTTCAGTCAGTCAGTCAGTGTGTGTGTGTGTGTGTGTGTGTGTGTGTGTGTGTGTGTGTGTGTGCACGCGCGCGCGCGCGTGTGTGTGTGTGTGTGTGTGTGTGTGTGTGTATGCGTGTGCGTGTAAGTGGGCTCGCACACCTAAGTGTATGTGTATCTATGTGTGCATCTGTGCCTAACTTCTGTTGCGGTGTATGTAGCAAATCATGAATCCCTCTATCTAAATTCTTTGCCAATGACAAAATGTTTCCATAATTCTGGCCAAAGGCAAAGTCAACTGCGCCATGTGTACGGCACAGCATGATGGAACATGCAGCCCGTGCTCACCCTTCCGCCGCAATTCACCTTCCCTGAACTGAATCATGTCTCCATTCACTGGGTGACTACAGAGGGTTTTCAAGCTGTAAAAATCCAACCATCTGACCATCACCTCCACAGTCAAATGTCTGACCATATGACTGCGAGCCCCTCTACGCTCTTCAACAACATTTCAACATTGATAACAGTCATTTATATAATGGCCACCAGACTAAACAGGTCACTCAGTTAATGAAGGTTACTCACGGTGTGCGTAGCTTTCGTCGGCAATCCGGCCGACTTCTTCACCGCAACTTCTGGGTTGAGAACTGGCTTCAGTGCGCACCGCCGTGAGCGAACTCACGACAATGCGACTGAATGAGTGAGGAGTACACCGATGGCAGGTTGTGTCGGCCCCGGTCGCGGTTAAGGGTGGGGTTCCTGGCGGCGATGTGGACTGCCTCCTTTACTCCCCTCTGGAACCATCTTGCTTCTCTGTCGAGCACTTGCACGTTGTCCTTTTCAAATTGATGTTGGGTGTGGGTCAGATGTTCACCCACTGGAGAGGACTCACGTTTGTGTTCCTTTAGTCTCTTGTGCAGGTTGCGCTCAGTTTCACCAGTGTAACTATGGTCACAGTCCTGGCAGTCTATCTTGTATATCACCCCTGATTTGTCCAGTTTGTCTGTTTTGTCTTGGGGTGGGGCTAACTGGCTTCTGATGGTGTTGGTGGGCTTGGCGTGGACACTGATTCCCAGCTTTCGGATCTTCCTGCTGAGAGCTTCAGTGACGCCGCTGACGTACGGCATGGAGACGTGCCCTCTCGAAGGGGTTTGACGTTCAGTGGAGGGGTGGGGTATGATTTTTTCCCCCCCCCCCGGTATATCCCAGGCCCACTTCTGGTATCCCGATATACTTAGCACTTTCTTGATGTGCTGCACCTCTTCTTCCCTTGCGGTGTCGGTGAGAGCAGATGGTCTTCGCTCGGTGAGTGAGGGTGCCAATAACTCCCAGCTTGTGTTCCAGTGGCTGGTGACTGTCAAATTGCAAATACTGGTCTGTGTGGGTCGGCTTTCTGTAGATGGAGAAGGCGAGGTCTGTCTCTGTCCGGGTAATGCAGGTGTCCAACATCGCGAAACCGTTCTCTTCTGCCTCATAGGTGAACTTGGTCGCAGGATGTTGGTTATTGAGATGGGTTGTGAAGTCTTCGACCGATGATCTTTTTAGTACAGTCATGGTGTCGTCCATGTAGCGGCCCCAATAGCAAGGAGGGGTGTGGGAACGATGCCAAAGCTTTCTCCTCGAAGTCTTCCATAAAGAGGTTAGCTACAATAGGACGCACAGGGGACCCCATGGCTGCACCCTCGGTCTGTTGGTAGAACTGTCCTTCAAAGGTGAAGTAGGTGGTGTTGAGGCAGCAGGATAGCAGATCACAGATGCGTTCTACTGAGTTGGTGGCTGCTGCTGAAGGCTGTTGTCATCCTGTAACCTCCCTCTGATTATGTCAATACTGCCCCTACCAGGGACACTGGTGAACAGTGCTGTGACATCATACATCATAGGGCACCAGAATCTCATCAGGCTGTGGTACAAACTTTGACAATTTCTTCACCAGGTCTGCACTGTTGGCAATGGAATGTTCTGTCTTTCCTACCAAAGGCGAGAGGATGTCTGCAACAAAGCGGGCCGTCTCATACATCAGGGATCCCCTAGATGCAACAATGGGACGGAGGGGTACATCCCTCTTGTGCACTTTAGGCAGTCCGTAGAACTTCGGCACATCTGTAGCTGAGGGGTACAATCTGCGGTACTGTTCTGAAGAGAGTTCTCCTGACTTCTGCAGGCCATGCAGTAGTAGTTTGGTCAGGCGTGCAGTATACTTGCTGGTGGGCTCTTTGTTCAGCTGTTGGTAGGTCTCCTTGTCTTCTAATAAATTATGGGCCTTCTCATAGTACTGTCCCTTGGGTAGATGACTGTGGCATGGCCTTTGTCGGCTGGGAGAATCATAATGGAATCCTTCTTCTTCAGTTCTTGTAGTGCGAGTCTTTCATCCCTAGAAATGTTGGATTTGGGAGGTTTGCTCTGTTTGAGAATGTTCACACACTCTGATAGGTGTGTGGCCTCGTCGGTCCGAGGACCGATCTGACGACACGCAGTTTCAATGCTGGTAATGTACTCCGTGATAGGAAGTTTGTCTGGAATAACCGCGAAATTGAGCCCCTTTCTTGACACTGACCATTCTGCTTCAGTCAAACATTGATCAGATAAATTCACCACCCACCTATTTTTTTCAGTTCTTGCGTTTCTTGATCACTGACAGAAGTAATTGGCACGCAATCGTCTTGTTTTGGTTTAGCCTGCAATTTCGCAAAAACTTCTTCCTCGGGCGCATGCGCACTTTGTTCTACTCATGCCTGACAGTGCAGTCGAACAAAGCGACCGTCTCCGCCATGATATAGTATGGGTACACAAGCACTGAGTTCATACTTTAAAGTAGCGATCGTGTTGTTGATGATCACCAAACGACTGTTAATTTGTTTAATCCGTTCGTTCATTTATAGTTTGCCGTCCACTTGGACAGCACAAATCTTGCAGTATTTCCGACGAAAAAGAAAAGAACTTTGTTACACTTTCTTCAAAATAAACTACAACAATGATACAACGATATACTCCTATTGGATAATACATCTGAAACCTGTACATTGTGACATTTGTTCATGAAGAATGCTGGTTTGTTATTATTGGCGTTGTATCAGAGCAGCCCCACGCTCCTGGAGGAGTTCACGCTGTGGATAAGAACAGATCCTCAAACTGCAAACCTTTTCAGCCAGCTATCGCCGCCATCGCCTTTCATGCCAAATGGCGCCACTGGCACTGGAGCAGAACAAGGGGCAATTTTCAGGAACACGCGTTCCGCGAGACTCATACAATGCAAGCACGGGGAATGCCCGCGAAGGCAGTAGCTACTAATCCACCCCACACCCCATCACCTTCTCCTGTGTCTATCGACCTCCACCTAGCTCCGCCAACAAGCTCACCACATCCATGTTTCTGTCTGACTTTGATCAACTACTCCACCACTACAGCCTCTTACCAGAAAACCTCCTTATCCTCGGTGACATGGATGTCCACTACAACCCCGACTCCTATGACACCAAACACATCTGCAGCTCTCTGTCCAACCACAGCATGACACGACACATTTTTGAACCAACCCAACACGCAGGTCACACACTAGACAGGATCATTTCTCGTCATCACGCCAATCAGCTTCTCGCAACTGTTTGGTTCTTTCAACTAGCATCACTTCTGCCCTGCCATCCGACCACTCTGCAGTTCTCTGCTTTCTCGATATTTCTCCTCCTACTCGTGCCAGGCACACATTAACTCGCCGTAATCTCAAATCTATCAATCTCTCTACTTTTTCATCTTACGCTTTCCGTCTCCTTTCTGAAAAGTCACACAACCTTGCTGAACACTTTATCACTGCTCTCCGCCATCTCCTTGACACTCACGCCCCAGCTACAACTCGTCTTTTACCCAATCACCGCCCACCCCCCCCACCCCCACCCCCACCCCCGCCTGTCCCCTGGCTAACTCCAGAGATTGCCCATGCTAAGCGTGCCCATCGCAGAGCTGAGCGCAGATGGCACAAATCCAAACTCACCATTCACAAGCAACTCTTCCACACTGCAAAAACACTAGTATCCACCCTTATCGCATCTGCCCAAACCAGCTACTTTCAAAACAAAATTGTGACCTCCTCTTCCTCTAAAGAACGCTTCACAACTATGAATCATCTTGTTGGCACACAAAAAAGCTTACCTCTTCCAACAACACATCCTCATGAAGAACTCCCAACTGTATTCTCCAACTACTTCAACACCAAAATACAAACTCTCCGTGAAAAGCTTGAAGCAACACCTTGTCAACCCTGCCCATCCAGTCCACCCTTCTCTGGTTCACCCCTTGGCACGTTCACCCCAGTCTCACAGGAAGAACTTCTCAATTAAATCAGATGCATGTCTCTCAAAACTTGTGAACTCGATCCTCTTCCAGCTTCTCTCTACTCCGACTGTCTTCCTACTCTCCTCCCATTCATCACTGACATTATCAACACTTCCCTGGGAAACTGGAACTGTCCCTGATTCTTTTAAGTCTGCCATTGTCCGCCCTCCTCAAGAAACACAACCTTGATCCAGACGAACTGAAAAACTACCGACCTATCACTAACCTGTCTTTCCTGTGAAAAAAAAAATTGAAAAAGTCGCCCTCAATCAACTGAACTCTCACCTCTCCCCAACAATCTCCTCATTCCTTTTCAGTCAGCCTATCACCAGTTCCATATTACTGAAACAGCCCTGCTCTACATTCTCAATGACCTCCTCCTTGCAACTGATTGTGGTAAAGTCTCTCTTCTTACTCTCCTTGACCTGTACGCAGCCTTTGATACCATTGACCACCCCATACTATTTGCCTGACCAGACTCCAGCACATTTTTTGTATCTCTGACACGGCCCTCTCTTGGTTCACCTCTTACCCCTCAGACAGAAAACAGACTGTACTCATCAGTGGCACTCATTCTGGGCCTGCAAATCTGACCCGTGGTGTTCCACAAGGATCTGTCCTTGGCCCTTTTCTCTGTACTCTTTACACCTCTCTTTTGTCAACCATCAGCAAATCTCACTCCCTTAAACACCACTTCTACGCTGATGACACCCCAACTCATGACAGTGACTCACCTGACAATGTACAGACCCTCTTGACTCGCACATCTGACTGTTACTCTGACGTTAAGAACTGGATGACAAACAACAAACTTCAGCTCAACGACGACAAGACGGAAGCAATTCTGATCAGCACGCGTCAAAAGCTCTCTCAACTGCCCCCCTCCCCCCCCCCCCCCCTTCTCTCTCTCTCTCTACTCTCTACTCTCTCTTTCTCTTCAGCTATGCAACACATCCATTCCAATTTCCGACTCCGCCAAGAATCTGAGTGTCCACCTTGATTCTACCCTTTCCATGCAAAACTTTGCACCCAAACCGCCAAATCATGCTGCTACCACCTTCGTCGCATCAGCCTGATCAGAAAACATCTTTCTACCGAAGCAACTGTCAAACTCGCCCTCTGTTTCATCATGTCTTGTATCGACTACTGCAACTCATTCCTTTCTGGGGTCAATAAATCCTCTATTCACACCCTACAACGCATTCAAAACAATGCCGCACGCCTTGTACTCAAGAAGTAAAAAAGACTGACCACATCTCCCCTCGTCTGTCACAACTTCACTGGCTTCCTGTGTCAAAACACGTACACTGTAACCTTGACACCATTTGTTACAAGTTCCTCAGCAATGCAGCCCTGACTACCTAACCAATCTACTCAATATCGACAAACCCTCACACACCCTCCGCTCTTTCCCTGATCCTCTCACTTTCCGGATTCCACGTACCAAGCTCAGTACCTTTGGCCCACGTGCCTTTTCTGTTTCTGGGCCACTGTCCTGGGAACAAACTTCCACTCTCAGTCCGCCAACTGCCTACTTTCTCTTCTTTTAAGACTGCTCTTAAAATTCACCTCTTTTCTTCTTCCTAACAGTCCTCTCCACGATCCCTACTACTCCCACTGCAGCCTGTACTCACTCGGAATGGGAACCGGAGATGCAAATATTTGTACATAACTTTGTTTTCATTTTGCCTCTCTTTTGACAGTTTTGGTTAGCTATAGGACATGCGTGTGTGTGTGTGTGTGTGTGTGTGTGTGTGTGTGTGAAGGTACATACAGCAATATTTGTACATAATGTTTCTTCTTTTTAAATCAGTTGTGTTCAGAGCCATATGGCCCACACCGTGTGTGTGTGTGTGTGTGTGTGTGTGTGTGTGTGTGTGTGTGTGTGTGTGTGTGTGTGTGTGTGTGTGTGTGTGTGTGTGTGTGTGCGTGTGTTACTATTTATTTTGTACATGATTCTTCTTTTCTATTCCTTTGTTTAGAGCCATAGCACATGTGCGTTTGTGTGTGAGTGTGTCTGCATGTGTGTGTGTGTGTGTGTGTGTGTGTGTGTGTGTGTGTGTGTGTGTGTGTGTGTGTGTGTGTGTGTGTGTGTGTGTGCAGATTTTTTTGTGCGCTTAGAGATGATTTCATCAAGATTTTTTAACCTTAAAAATACCATAAGTAGTAGTAGTAGTAGTAGTAGTAGTAGTAGTAGTAGTAGTAGTAGTAGTAGTAGTAGCAGCAGCAGCAGTAATAGTAGCTCGGAAAGCAACAGACCGTGAAACATTATACAGTGCAGTTAATCAAAAGGACAACAGACCTCCATCAACAATTATTCACCACTACAATCGCATATGTCCGATTTATGGATTACACAAAGAAATATAGGCATTCACACGACTTCAAATCAAGCAACATTCAAGGAGAGCCACATTCCATGTTTTCAAGTGTTCATGTTCCTTCCTTTTCAGTTTGTGAAAGTTCGCTCAAGATCAGTCGCCTCTTTTAAGCTGCTTGTACAAAACAGAATAATGTATGGTCCTCCCTTTCATGAGAGATTATACCAAAATGGTAATACCAGAGATGTTGGTGACGCATTTCCTCATTTACCTAAGTATCCATTTTTCATAAACATAGAATCGAGTATCTGACAGACTATTATCCCGACGTCCAAACACTTTAAAAAATGTTATTCAACGTATAACAGCAAGAGCAAAAAAATTCCATGAAATAATTAGCAATGCTATTGGCGCAATTTACAATCAGTATTACTTCTTCTTCTTTTTTTTTTTTTTTTTTTACTCGTCTGTTGCTTCCTACAACAATATTTTAGAATATTAAGCTGTTTATATGCAATACAATTAGCATTCACGGGTCAGCCGCACACAACACACACACACACACACACACACACACACACACACACACACACACACACACACACACACACACACACACACACACACGCACGCACGCACGCACGCACGCACGCACGCACTCACGCACTCTGTGTGTGTGTGTGTGTGTGTGTGTGTGTGTGTGTGTGTGTGTGTGTGTGTGTGTGTGTGTGTGTGTCCTGACCGCTGCTGGCACCACATTACAGTACATTGCTCTTTAGATAGAACTGTTTATGTTAAATGCACCATACTTCATGCCCCCTAAGGTTTTTTCTTTTTTTCAATTCTTTGCCTTGTCTTGTCTGGCCGTCTTGTCTGAACTGGTCCGGTTTTCATTTGCCTGGTCTGGTCAGGTCTTGTTTGATCTATGTCCTTCTCTATTTCTCCATTAGAACCCCAATATTCTCCATGGAGAGTTCTGCGCATGTGGCCAGTGTTAATCGCACAAATAGAGGTAACCATATTCTATCAATGGGGATTTAGGAATGCTAGGTCATTATGGAAGCCAGTCCTCAAAAGCAGGCTACAGACGAACATCCGTCACTGGATACCTTTGAGAAAAATAAATCCGAAAGGATTTGCAGTAGGGATGGTCTACCATGGCCAAGAAGGGATCGATTGGTACAGACTTATTGACCACTGTCGCCATCACACATGGAAAAAAACTGGGGGCACTGAAAGGACGACTGACGGCTGACGTCAGGGACTGAATAGATAAGGAGAGACATCAAAAACTTCGAACATCAAGTGTCTCTGGGGCTGAATGCGTGCCAAATTGAAACTACTCAAACTGTCGCCGGATGAGAGGAAACACTGCACAGGACTGAAGAGACAGGACAGGAAGGTCAAACTGCACAGGACTCCAGAGACAGGACAGGAAGGTCAAACTGCACAGGACTCCAGAGACAGGACAGGAAGGTCAAACTGCACAGGACTGAAGAGACAGGACAGGGAGGTCAAACTGCACAGGACTTAAGAGAAAGGACAGGAAGGTGAAACTGCACAGGACTCCAGAGACAGGACAGGAAGGTCAAACTGCACAGGACTCCAGAGACAGGACAGGAAGGTCAAACTGCACAGGACTCCAGAGACAGGACAGAAGGTCAAACTTCACAGGACTGAAGAGACAGGACAGGAAGGTCAAACTGCACAGGACTGAAGAGACAGGACAGGAAGGTCAAACTGCACAGGACTGAAGAGACAGGACAGGAAGGTCCAACTGCACAGGACTGAAGAGAAAGGACAGGAAGGTCAAACTGCACAGGACTCCAGAGACAGGACAGGAAGGTCAAACTGCACAGGACTCCAGAGACAGGACAGGAAGGTCAAACTGCACAGGACTGAAGAGAGAGACAGGACAGGAAGGTCAAACTGCACAGGACTGAAGAGACAGGACAGGAAGGTCAAAACTGCACAGGACTGAAGAGACAGGACAGGAAGGTCAAACTGCACAGGACTGAAGAGACAGGACAGGAAGGTGAAACTGCACAGGACTCCAGAGACAGGACAGGAAGGTCAAACTGCACAGGACTCCAGAGACAGGACAGGAAGGTCAAACTGCACAGGACTGAAGAGACAGAACAGGAAGGTCAAACTGCATAGGACTGAAGAGACAGGACAGGAAGGTCAAACTGCACAGGACTGAAGAGACAGGACAGGAAGGTCAAACTGCACAGGACTGAAGAGACAGGACAGGAAGGTCAAACTGCACAGGACTGAAGAGACAGGACAGGAAGGTCAAACTGCACAGGACTGAAGAGACAGGACAGGAAGGTGAAACTGCACAGGACTCCAGAGACAGGACAGGAAGGTCAAACTGCACAGGACTCCAGAGACAGGACAGGAAGGTCAAACTGCACAGGACTCCAGAGACATGACAGGAAGGTGAAACTGCACAGGACTCCAGAGACAGGACAGGGAGGTCAAACTGCACAGGACTGAAGAGACAGGACAGGAAGGTGAAACTGCACAGGACTCCAGAGACAGGACAGGAAGGTCAAACTGCACAGGACTGAAGAGACAGGACAGGAAGGTCAAACTGCACAGGACTGAAGAGACAGGACAGGAAGGTCAAACTGCACAGGACTGAAGAGACAGGACAGGAAGGTCAAAACTGCACAGGACTCCAGAGACAGGACAGGAAGGTCAAACTGCACAGGACTCCAGAGACAGGACAGGAAGGTGAAACTGCACAGGACTGAAGAGACAGGACAGGAAGGTGAAACTGCACAGGACTCCAGAGACAGGACAGGAAGGTGAAACTGCACAGGACTCCAGAGACAGGACAGGAAGGTCAAACTGCACAGGACTCCAGAGACAGGACAGGAAGGTCAAACTGCACAGGACTCCAGAGACAGGACAGGAAGGTCAAACTGCCCAGGACTGAAGAGACAGGACAGGAAGGTCAAACTGCCCAGGACTGAAGAGACAGGACAGGAAGGTCAAACTGCACAGGACTGAAGAGACAGGGACAGGAAGGTCAAAACTGCACAGGACTGAAGAGACAGGACAGGAAGGTCAAACTGCACAGGACTGAAGAGACAGGACAGGAAGGTCAAACTGCACAGGACTGAAGAGACAGGACAGGAAGGTCAAACTGCACAGGACTGAAGAGACAGGACAGGAAGGTCAAACTGCACAGGACTGAAGAGACAGGACAGGAAGGTCAAACTGCACAGGACTGAAGAGAGACAGGACAGGAAGGTCAAACTGCACAGGACTGAAGAGACAGGACAGGAAGGTCAAACTGCACGGTTGTCACCCACCAACCAGAGAACGGTATTATTTTTTCACATGGGAAGAAAATGATGGAGGGATACAGATCAGCAAGATTTTCTCTTTTACTTCCTTTCCTTTTGGACAACATCATCTTTTTCGGATTGCGGATGACGTGGATTTGAAAAAAGAAAGATGCTAAGTAAAACTCTAAGTTGCTTAAACTTCGTCTTTGTTTTCAATCTTTGTACCTTTTTTCACGAACCTTATTGTGCACATCAGGTTACATGATTCTTCCAGTTCTGCAAACTTCCTTTTGATTGGAAGATCGAGACCTCATCGTTCATCTGTTGATAGAGGTGGACGGGGTGGGGGAGGGGGGAGTGGGAAGCTGGGGGAGGGAAAGAAAGGAAGAGTGGCACTCTATCTTCATAACCGTGAGACCTTTTGCACAGTAAATAAAGCTAACCACGCACCCTACCCATACAATGTAAACTTTCAGTGTGATTGACGGCTAGACTCAGTGTGTCATTCATGCCCAGCATTTTTTAAACTATGACGACATAACAAATGAATTCAAACAGTTCCAGCCTACAATGAGCAGGAGATGTATCATTCTAAAAAGGAACACTGAAATAGTCTCAAATCCAGCTGAAACGGAACTCGTCAAACAATAGTGATGCTCTGGTTTAAAACAGAGCGATGCCATAATAAGGTAGCTCTCTTAACTGGACTGCATCTGTTGTCTGGACAAATAGTATGCTATGTCCATTTTAATCACAGCAACTAAAACACCAAGTATAAAGGAACTATACAGATAGATAGATAGATAGATAGATAGATAGATAGATAGATAGATAGATAGATAGATAGATAGATAGATAGATAGATAGATAGATAGATAGATAGATAGATAGATAGATAGATAGATAGAGAGAGAGAGAGAGAGAGAGAGAGAGATGTGTGTGTGTGTGTGTGTGTGTGTGTGTGTGTGTGTGTGTGTGTGTGTGTGTGTGTGTGTGTGTGTGTGTGTGTGTGTGTGTGTGTGTGTGTGTGTGTCAGTACAACTTTGAGTTAATCTGACAATAAATTGGTTTCAGTCAGTCAGTCAGTGTGTGTGTGTGTGTGTGTGTGTGTGTGTGTGTGTGTGTGTGTGTGTGTGTGTGTGTGTGTGTTGATCATCATCATCATCATCATCATCATCATCTTCTTCTTCTTCTTCTTCTTCTTCTTCTTCTTCTTTCTTCTTCTTCTTCTTCTCTTCTTCATTATCATCATCATCATCATCATCATCATCATCATCATCATCATCATCATCATCATCATCAATTAATATGACAAATGGAAAACAAAATTCACCAAAAATTTGTAATGTTTGCAAAGAAATATGAAAAAAAGAATTCTTTTTCACATCTGTCAAAATGACAGTGTCACTGTCTGGGGCATAGCGCTGCATCTGTAAATTAATTTGTAAACAGCAGAATACACACATACCAAGTCTGACATTATCATGATCTGATGGTATCATTGGATCCGTAGTTCTAATTCATGTTGCAACCAGCAGCCCAACCATTTCTTGCAGTTCCTGTTTTTTTCTCCTCTGAGTCTAGATGGAATTGCAGTATACTGGATTGGCATATATTGAGTTCAACTATTATATCTTTATTCTTCGTTGAGTTCGCGCTACCTCCTCACAATTCTCCCATGTGTCGTTAATTGAAGATTAATGCATTCGTATTCTCTCTGTCTCTCTGTCTTTCTGTCTCTGTCTGTCTGTCTGTCTGTATGTATGCCCCCCCCCCCCCCCTCTCTCTCTCTCTCTCTCTCTCTCTCTCTCTCTCTCTCTCTCTCTCTCTCTCTCTCTGTATGATAAACACACCCTTCATTGAGGGGGCCGCCTTTCTATGAATAAACAATCGTCCCTGTTACTGTCTCTCCTGATGAGGTGGATATTGGGGGATGTCAAAGGAATTGCATTGGCGTCTTTCTTATCAGCAGACCTCTGCACACACGTGAGGGCTGCATTCCATCAGCCTAATCAGCAGCCAGATGGGGGGAATGGACGAAGCGGACAGGGAGAAGAAAGATAGTACCGTGTTAGCTATTCACATGACCATATGTGTGACCAATATTTACAAAGCCCGGTGTGCCCCCTGACCCCATTTCCCTCCTCCAGCCTTTCACCCGAAACCTTTCCCCATCGTCAGATTAGGAGGAAAAGGGGATGAAGATTGGGGTCGAGAGATAGAGTGAGAGAAAGGACAGAAAGAGGAATGAAGCGAGATGGAGGCAAGCTAAGGTAATGTTGCTTAGTCCAGCTGACCACAAAGGGCCACATCAGGGCTGTCGCCGCGTTGAAGTCAGCTCACAAGTCAACAGAGATAGAGACAGGCGTGGATATGGAGACAATCAGAGAGAGAGAGAGAGAGAGAGAGAGAGACAGGGAGGAGCAGGAGAAAGAGAGAGAGAGATACAGACAGACAGACAGACAGACAGAGAAAGGCTTGGTGAATGTAGAAGAGACTGACTCAAGACTCCAGACTTTCTTTCAGATAAATACGTCCCTCCAGAAGTGGAATGTCCACATCACTAAAAGACACTAAAAAAAACTCCAGTGGCACATACTGATGAAAGAAATCAGCTATGTAGTATTCCGCACGATGTCAGATGAAACCACGTAAGCTGCAATATCAACGAACCGTTTTTAAGAAGTGACTTTGCTGATTTTTAAATGAGGAGATTCATTTTTGTCGATTGAGAGAGAGAGAGAGAGGGAGAGGGAGAGGAGAGAGAGAGAGAGAGAGAGAGAGAGAGAGAGAGAGAGAGAGATATATATATATATATATATATGTGTGTGTGTGCGTGTGTGTGTTTGCGCGCGCGCGCGCGCGCGTGCGTTCGTGCGTTCGGGCGTGCGTGCGTGCGTGCGTGTATGTGTGTGTGTGTGTGTGTGTGTGTGTGTGTGTGTGTGTGTGTGTGTGTGTGTGTGTGTGTGTGTGTGTGTGTGTGTGTGTGCGTGAACGTTAGAAACCGTCCTGGTTAGCATGTGTTACTTTAAAACTGTACTGTATTTTTGTATTTTACGGAAAAAAAGGACGCAGGAATCGATCTTTTTTTCCGGTGAATGTGCTGCTAGTTTTACTGTCACTTCAACTGAGAGGTCAGCAGGACCAGACAGCGACAGTTGTTGCGCTCTGTGAAGACCTCATCAGGCGAGCAACCACGTTCTGGTGACCTGCTGTTTAACATCACTTCCATGCAGGTAAAAAGGAAGCTCTCTAAAAATGGAACACATTATCCCGAACATAGACCCTCTTACTGCATTCCTTCCCTGAAAACTAAAGTCACCTTGTGCCAGGTTTTATCATGGTGTGAGTAGATGGACAGACAGACAGACACACAGACAGATGGACACATACAAACAGACAGACAGACAGACAGAAACTCAGATATCCATGCATTTGTCTATACATATATTCAAACATTACACATACATACATACATACATGCATACAGACAGACAGACATGCATTCATACATACATACATACATACATACATACATACATACAAGCAATCGTTTAAAGAAAGAAACACAACAGTAACGCTAGTTTCTTCCCAGCATTTTGACATTTCCGGTCTTCCTCGGGGATTGTTAATGAGGTTAAACTGCAGTTTCCGTCAACACCTTCTAAAATAGTTCTCTAAAGTTCTTATTGCTTGAAAAACAGAAGGGAGTGAAAGCAGGGGAGACTATGTATGTATGTGTGTGTGTGTGTGTGTGTGTGTGTGTGTGTGTGTGTGTGTGTGTGTGTGTGTGTGTGTTCATATTCATAGCAAAGCAGCTAAACAACTGTAGCAATTTCAGATAATGAACAACATAGCTAAGTCTAGACAGTGAAGTGTACCAATGATTCTGGCTAATTCCTCACCCTGAGTTTAACATTGATTTTATTCCGAATCAATCAAAAAAAAAAAAAAAAAACATGCTGTTGATCCGAAAGTGTTGATGGCATTGCAGAATGTGCATCACAATGTCTGAAAATCCCTGTCTCTAATAAATAGACTATGGTGCTAAAAGTCAAATGCCACAAACTGTGCCAAGAAAAAAAAAAAACGAATGGTAACAACTTTTCAGGACAATTACAAATGAATAAACCACAAAGTAAATACAAAAAACAGGTAGATATATATTGAAAAGTCACAGATAAAGGGGAAATGGAACAGTAAAAACAGCCAACATTGTGTTACTGCAAATTTTCGGTTTATTTAAAACCTTCCTCAAGCTAGAACGTAGAAGACCTGTCATATTGTAGGGAACAGCC
>JADBJO010002193.1:35000-42500 GCA_016801955.1 Conus betulinus
CCCCTAACTAGAGTTTGACAGCACACACCAAGGCTCAGTATATCAGCAAACAGCACTATGTACATGTATGAGTATGGAATACAACAATTCTGAAAATCTAAAAAACCAAAGTCCAAAGTCTTTAATGCATAAGTATAGTAATCTTGAACATTGCCGTTACACACACAGTTAAAGCATACACAACCCCAGTCTAGAACACATACTACCTTAATTCTCTTCGTTTCATTCCTCTTTTCTAATTTTAACCCCTTATCTTTTTTTTTCTATGCACGTTCGTTGTTACTGAATGTTAATAATCTGACATTTAATTTTGTACACGATTCGTGTACATTTATATGCTGTCATGTTTGTCAAAACCTGTCCTAAAAAAGAACGTATCTGTCTTCTTAGGGTTCATAATAAAAAAAAAAAAGGCTTCCTCTCGAGATGAGAAAGAAATATATATAATCGAACGAGTGAGGCATAATGAAGATTACGAAAACGTCTGTCTCTACGATGTCCGTCTCCCATTCTGTTCTACTGTAGTCGTTTTCCATCGTGTGTATCTGACATCTGACATATGTAGAGCGTTTACTGCCATGGTAAGGACTGTTTCTGTATCACGTGAATGCCACAGTACATGAGCTAACGAAAAAGTACATGTAGGTCATAATTTAATGTTCTAAAGCGCTGTGAGTGGTGTTTTGAACGTGTATAAAAAAAATTCGATATCATCGTTAACTGGCTTCCATTTCACTTGTGTGGTTATAGTTTTGTTCGAAATTCTTCAGCTCTCTCTCTCTCTCTCTCTCTCTCTCTCTCTCTCTCTCTCTCTCTCTCTCTCTCTCTCGTCAGAAAATATTTCCCCTATCGCATCGCAGTAAGGAAGAATCCAACTCTGAACAATCTGGTTTCGTTTTATCTGTCCCCAAACCTCAACCTCACTTCCGTACTCCTCGGATGTTTTGGTGAAGCAATGACAAATCATCTGTTAATAGGGTCATTACAGGCGTGTCCATCTTTTCGTCTTTATCTTACATTGTTTGCTGTCTGAACAGTACTATAATGAGTGTGTAAATGTTAGAAATGGTCGGTATGGTTTTTGGAAACACAAACGTCGGTAAGAGGAAGACCTGGTATATTTCTTGCCATTCGGTCAAATCAACATGGACTTAATGGTTTACACACTTCACACAGCGAGAGAAGGGGGGGGGGGACAAACGGACGGAATGAGAGAGAAAGAGAGAGAGAGAGAGAGAGAGAGAGAGAGAGAGAGAGAGAGAGAGAGAGAGAGAGAGAGACAGACAGAGACAGACAGACAGACAGACAGACAAACAGACAGAGTCAGACAGAGAAAATTGCCTTATAGAATTAAGACTATGATTTGTCATAAAATTGGTGATACAATTGTAATTTTTAAAAAACCTAAAAGGTGCATAATCAATGCAAATGAGGCTAAATATCACACACATTGAATTATTATGCCGCCAAATCTCTTCACCAGGGGTCCAGCACAAAGGACTTCTCAACGAGCTTCCTGCAACAAAAACTTATGACGAGCGCAGGGTCGATAAAGGAAGTACAAGCCGGAACTGTCGCCATCTTTCTGTGTCACACAGCATGATGTTATTCTCCAGCCACAGTCATGCCCCGGGGCAATACATTCACTTTCCCCACAAAGAGTGGCATGACCAGTGACTGTCTCTGTACCATAAACGTGCACCCCAGGCAGCCCAGCCGACCTGTCTGACGTGCACCCCAGGCAGCCCAGCCGACCTGTCTGGTGTGTAGTACGTGGAAAACTATGGAGGGTCCTGGCTATCTGCTACCATGTTCAGCTGATGGTAGAACTTCCTGACGGTAGGAATTCAAGAACATGATATTTTTTATCACATCATTACGCTCTTTGTCATCCATAGACATGAAATCCTTTGAATAATTCAGTAAAGGAGAGAATAAGAGACAGACAGACAGACAGACAGAAATAGACAGACTGACAGACTGACAAAGAGACTGACTGACTGACAGACATTGACGGACAGATAAAAAGACAGAAACAGAAAGGCGAGAGAGAGAGGGGGGGACAGACAGACGGACAAACAGATAGACAGAGACAGACAGACAGACAGACAAACAGACAGACAGAGACTCATGTAGAGGAGAAGAGAGTAAGATGTACGAAGAGTGGGGATAGAGGGGAGGAGATTTGAAGGAGAGACAGAGACGGAAACACAGAGAGAGAGAGAGAGAGAGAGAGAGAGAGAGAGAGAGAGAGAGAGAGAGAGAGAGAGAGAGAGAGAGAGAGAGAGAGAGAGAGAGAGAGAGAGAGAGAGAGAGATTACGAGAGAGAGAGAGATTACGGGGGAGAGTATCATAAACTTACTAACCTTTTTATTAAATTTGATCAACATTGGGGTTTTTCTTTCTTTTAAATGAACTGGCTTTACAAGTGTTTGTGTAATTATAATAGCAAACAATGTGTGAGATTTCAGTTTGTACACTTACTTTCTCTCTAAAGAAATCTGGATGCAGTTTGGCTCTGCCTTCATTAAAAAAATGGA
This sequence comes from Conus betulinus, assembly GCA_016801955.1. Taxonomy (NCBI): domain Eukaryota; kingdom Metazoa; phylum Mollusca; class Gastropoda; order Neogastropoda; family Conidae; genus Conus; species Conus betulinus. The sequence continues at coordinate 37,541 of JADBJO010002193.1, forward strand.
ATCTGAGAACGAAAGAATACAACTTCTTATAAGGAGCATTTAACCCATTTTTTTCATTTTGTTGTGTATCCGCTGTCTTTCCCATTGTATTGCAAACTTACGAATTAACTATTCTGCTCTTTTAAAAAAACTATCACGGATTTTCATGGCAAGAAACAAAAATAACGTTCAAATATAAGATCAGTGTTTTTGTAATAATTATTATATGTTACTGCGATCAGTGGAACTCGATTTAATACTTGAACACTTTTTTCATGAACGTACTGGTGTTTCGGACTGTCATTTCTGACTTAAATATGTTCTGATATTGATCACTGCATATGCCCCTCTACCCGTACTTATCTAATGCATTATTGATGTCCAGTCAAAAGATACTTATCTAATGCATTATTGATGTCCAGTCAAAAGATACTTATCTAATGCATCATTGATGTCCAGTCAAAAAATACTTATCTAATGTATCATTGATGTCCAGTCAAAAAATACTTATCTAATGCATCATTGATGTCCAGTCAAAAATACTTATCTAATGCATCATTGATGTCCAGTCAAAAGATGATTTGTGCACAGGTGGCCTGAGGGTCTCTTGGTCAATCAGGAATCTCCACCGGTGGGATCAATAGTCTCAAGACACTCCTGGGTGAATTCCCCCTTGTAAAGAATCAGTCTGCTTCACCCACATGATTCACATGTGGAATCGATGATTCTGGCACTAAAATTACTCCATAAAGTAGTCATCAGAAACGCAATGACTATGGTGTGTGCCTTTCTCGATTAATTGGGGGAAAAGGACATGACGACTGTTAGGAAACAATAGCTGTGATTTGTCTTTTTGGTCATAGTCTTTTTACTGCAAACGTCTTGAACTGAAATGTAAAATCATGTTTCTGGTTCTTTCAACACACCTTCCAGAGGATTAGAAGTGTCAGATCAAAGGAGGGGAGGAGAGAGGGGGCTAAAGAAAAATGTTTAGAGTCTAATAGAAAGGCTGACATTATCGGTTAACTTGTTATGATACATTAAACGTTCGGCAGATTGTGAGACTCAGTACTTAAATGGGTTATGATCATGTGAAATCGATCCACGAAGGCGGGCGCTTTCACCTGTAATCAAGGGAGGCAATTGACCAAAAGCTGGCAGTGCTTAACCGCCTTTGTTGACGGTTCAGCCATGGCTGCCACTGAATGCCCGTCACATCGATCCAGCCGATCTGCTTCGCCTCTTGGTCGTCTGTGTGAAAGCTGTGTATGTATGAAGTGCGAAAGCAGTGATTATGAATCAGGGTGCACATCGATGCAATATCCTCTGAGTACGAACCCTAGGATTCTGTGTCGAAGTGATGATGGTTAAAAAACAAAAATATCAAATCATTGCATTCACCAACGAAGTAACTCAATGTCTTGTCACTGACGAACACTACAAACAGACAACTGAGTTTTAAAACGCACTAACTAACTGATCAGTGACAGACAGTTACATAAAAAGCGATGACAAGTTATCAATAAACTATGCAACTTAACATAACTAGCGTATACCGGCGCTGCAGTCACACAAAAGAGAGGAAAGAAACAGTAACGGACTTTCACAACATAATGACATGGAGATTTTACATTGACACACACACACACGCGCGCGCGCGCGCGCGCGCACGCACGCACGCACGCACACACACACAGTGAGGAGAGAGACAGACAGGCAGACAGACAGACAGACAGACAGAGAGACAAAGGGGAGGATGGAGGGAGCAGGAGACAGAGGTGGAGGAGGGAGTAGGAGGGAACTGAAAGTTTGGTAGATCTCATTCATCACCAGGATTCACGCCGAAAGCACCTGTTTTTCCACAAGGTTAATGATGTTGGTCAGTGTCGAATTTACCCACACCCCATCACATGTTTGCCCCTTCGGACAAGTTTTGTTATCAGACATTTCGTCTACATTATTTACGCAGACGGCGCATGCCAGCCTCTGTTTCCCTAATGCATGCAAAATTCTCCTTCACCAATTTATCGCACGCGCGAACACACACACACACACACACACACTCTCTCTCTCTCTCTCTCTCTCTCTCTCTCTCTCTCTCTCTCTCTCTCTCTCTCTCTCTCTCTCTATTAGTTCTGGAACTGCGGCATCAGATGTCTGAATCTGCACGTCCTCTTTAAGACCTTACCACTGACCTGTTGATCCCAGGAGTCTTCTAAACATCAAATTCACAAGAGAGAATGACAGTACACAGTACAAAGGTATTCAGTCCTTCAGTACAACTGATGAATTTGCATACTGCTTAGTATGTAAAACCATCTGTACGATCATGAACGTTGCGTGCATTTCTCTGTGGCCACAGTCCTTCACTCTCGTCTTTGACACCAAATCTTGAAAACCTATCTTTTGAAAGGCCTTTGACATTTTGTTGTCCATTCCATCCTTTTTGCACTCCCAGTTCTTAAAGAACAGGGTGTACTTTAGAATGGGAACGAAGAAATGCTGTCTGTGTGTCTGTGTGTCCGTGTGTCTGTGTGTGTGTCCGTGGTCAAAATGTGTTCCACTCGCTCCAGACAAAACTACTGGGCCGATCTTTGTGAACATTAGCAGGTATGTTCATTATGGGTCACGAATAATGCCCGATGTTTTAGTTTACCGTTGTAGCCGTTACTAACGGCTGTAACGGCCTGTAACGGTTGATTCTCTTTAAGGGATATCTCAGAAAGTACTTGGCCGATCTTTGTGAAAATTAGCAGGTATGTTCATTATGGGTCACGGATGATGCCCGATGTTTTAGTTTACCGTTATAGCCATTACTAACGGCTGTGACGGCCTGTAACGGTTTTTTTCTTTTTGTTTTTGTTTTTTTAATTAAATATCTCAGAAAGTACTTGGCTGATCTTTGTGAACATTAGCAGGTATGTTCACTGTGGGTTACGGATCATGCCCGATGTTTTAGTTTACCGTTATACCGTTACTAACGGCTGTAACGGCCTGTAACGCTTTTTCTTCTTGATGGAATATCTCGGAAAGTACTTGACCGATCTTTGTGAAAATTAGAAGGTGTGTTCATTATGGGTTACGGATGATGTCCAATGTTTCAATTTAGCGTTATAGCTGTTACTTAAGGCTGTACCGGCCTGTAACAGTTTTTCTTCTTTGTGGAATATCTCAGAAAGTACGTGGCCGACATTTCTGAAAATTTGTAGGTATGTTCATTATGGATCACGGATGATGCCCGATGTTTAGTTTACCGTTATAGCCGTTACAAACGGCCCATAATGGTTTTTTTTTTTATGGAAAATCTCAGAAAATATTTGGCCGATCTTTCTGAAAATCGGTAAGTATGTTCCTTATAGGTCACAGACGATGGCCGATGTTTACCAGAATAGCCATAACTAACGGTTACACTAGCCCAAGACGGTTTTTCCTCTTTCTGGAATATCTCACGCGTATTCAGGATATAACTGGGAGTACGTTTATGCTTTGCATCTTTTTCTTCTTGCTTTCTTTGCATGACACTTGAGTGTATGTTTACTTATTGCGTTGGTATACCTAGTCGTCGGGAAGATCAGAGTAGATTGATCGTCCATATCTTGTGCTTGTGTGAATGTACAGGCCATGAAGGGGGGAAAGGAAGTAGGGGGGGTGGCGGGGGAGCCGGGGGAAGGAACAAGGGTAAAGGGGGACAGAAAAAAACGGATGGGGGTAGGAGGAGGGCGGGGGGGGGGGGGGGGGGGGGGGGGGGGGGGGGCTGGCATCAAGGAGCGTGGTCTCCCCTGTGTTTCGATTCCAAGTGCAGACGTGCGAGTGCTTACAGATTTGTTTGTTCGTTTGTTTGTTCGTTTTTTGTTTGTTCGTTTGTTGTTTGTTCGTTTGTTTGTTTGTTTGTTTGTTTTTTTTTGTTTGTTTGTTTGTTTCTCTGTCTGTTCTCCCGTATAGTGCTGAAATGTTAAAAAAAGGTGTTTTTTTTTTTAAGAAAATGCCCTATCCTTGTCAGTGGTAGTAGCAGCGGCATCAGTAGTCGTCGTCGTCGTCGTCGTCGTCGTAGTAGTAGTAGTAGTAGTAGTAGTAGTAGTAGCAGTAGTAGTAACAATAGTAGCAGCAGCAGCAGCAGCGTTTCGTCGTCATTATGATTGTTGTCATTTATCTCTTGTCATCATGCCCGATTCATGTTCACCAAACTTTGCCCAATGATGGAGCGTGGCGTGAAACGAACAAGAAAATCAGGGGGCAGATCCCGATGCGTGGATCTGAGTGAATAGGGCGGATCCCGATGCGTGGATCTGAGTGAATAGGGCGGATCCGATGCGTGGATCTGAGTGAATAGGGCGGATCCCGATGTGTGGATCTGAGTGAATAGGGCGGTTCCCTATGTGTGTGGATCTGAGTGAATAGGGCGGATCCCGATGTGTGGATCTGAGTGAATAGGGCGGATCCCTATGTGTGGATCTGAGTGAATAGGGCGGATCCCGATGTGTGGATCTGAGTGAATAGGGCGGATCCCAGTGTGTCCAGCTGAGTGAATAGGGCGGATCCCAATGTGTGGATCTGAGTGAATAGGGCGGATCCCAATGTGTGGATCTGAGTGAACAGGTACATGTATCCTGGATCTCTTCTGGGGCAGATTTGCACCTGCTTTATGGGAAGAGTACAACGACGTTTCTACGTGCATGACGTAACCAGTTCACGTCATTTGAAAACTGCACCCTTTGTCGTAGTCCCGTGTCTGTGTAGATCTGGATGAAAACATTAGTGTTCCACCTTGACAGAGGTCTCCCCTGTCCTCAATACCTATTCGTTATTCTTGTGTTATCATTGTCGTTACATTTTATGATTAATTATATCATTATAATCAATAAAAATTTAGCAAGAATGGACGCTGATTTTTTTTTTTTAACCGTAGGTCTGTCTCAAACACTTTTGTCTCTAAATTCGCTGGGAAGGTAATATTGCTTGAGCTTTTGTTATCGTCTTCACC
>JADBJO010002193.1:47500-50000 GCA_016801955.1 Conus betulinus
TTAACTTCACTAGATTTAGATTCGGATTCTAAGAAACTAAGGCACGTGCTAATCGCTACAAAAACGTAAGTTACAATGCATTGCTCTGTGCCCTTTGTAAAAAATCAGTCGAAGATGAACTTCATTTAGTTTTGCAGTGCCTTGCTTTTGGTTATCTCCGTTCGCAGCTAGTACCTTGAAAATGTTATAATCAACCATCTATTTTTCGTTGTGTTTGCTGATGTCATCTGAAAAAGAGAGTGGGATTCGCAGTTTAGTTCTTTATATAAAAAAAGCTTCAGAAACATTGCTTTCATAATTGCTTGGATGTTGTCATGGTAAGGAACTCGTTATACTGCTGCCTTTATAACAATTTTCCTGTAATAATGTCATCGCCCTTTCATCATATGGGGCTATGGCCTTAAATAAATAAATCATCTGAATCTGATTCTGATTCTGAGTCTGGCTGACAGATGAAATAAAAGTCCGACCAAGGAACGTACAGAGCATGCAGATGGATTCCCAACAGAAATACTGATGTTGTTGCCGTGCTCTCTTTACGGCGGGTCACAAATACTGATATTGTTGCCGTGCTCTCTTTACGGGGGTCAGAAATACTGATATTGTTGCCGTGCTCTCTTTACGGCGGGTCACAAATACTGATATTGTTGCCGTGCTCTCTTTACGGCGGGTCACAAATACTGATATTGTTGCCGTGCTCTCTTTACGGCGGGTCACAAATACTGATATTGTTGCCGTGCTCTCTTTACGGCGGGTCACAAATACTGATATTGTTGCCGTGCTCTCTTTACGGCGGGGTCACAAATACTGATATTGTTGCCGTGCTCTCTTTACGGCGGGTCATAAATACTGATATAGTTGCCGTGTACTCTTTACGGCGGGTCACAAATACTGATATTGCTGCCGTACTCTCTTTACGGCGGGTCACAAATACTGATATTGTTGCCGTGTTCTCTTTACGGCCGGAGTCGAACAGAAATACAGATATTGTTGCCGTGTTCTCTTTACGGCGGGTCACAAATACTGATATTGTTGCCGTGTTCTCTTTACGGCGGGTCACAAATACTGATATTGTTGCCGTGTGTTTTCTTTACGGCGGGTCAGAAATACTGATATTGTTGCCGTGTTTTCTTTACGGCGGGTCACAAATACTGATATTGTTGCCGTGTTTTCTTTACGGCGGGTCACAAATACTGATATTGTTGCCGTGTTCTCTTTACGGCGGGTCACAAATACTGATATTGTTGCCGTGTTCTCTTTACGGCGGGAGTCTCGAAACAAAAGACTTGTGGAGCCAGTCGTCGTGTGGTGCACAAGTGCTGGTAATTGATGATGACCGGAGACAGGTTGATGTCATTACTGGTGATAGACGTAGGTAAAAATCAGAAAGTAAATTGTATGAGTGTGCTGCATATGGTTTGCAAGACAGCGGCTAGTGACCCGGAAGTTATGGTACTGATGCACTGCCCTGAGTCCAGAGCTGCGGCAAGCAATGCATTTGGTTTGGTTTTTGTTTTTGTTTTGTTTTTTTTGTTTTTGTTTTTTGTTTTTTTTTGTTTCTCGCTCTTCTCTGGCCGTGTGTGTGTGTGTGTGTGTGTGTGTGTGTGTGTGTGTGTGTGTGTGTGTGTGTGTGTGTGTGTGTGTGTGTGTGTGTTTTCGCTCTTCTTGTTTTCTTCTGGTGTTTCTTTGTTTTCTTACGCTCTTTCTTTGTTTGTCATTCTGCATCCTTGACAAGACCTTTTTTTCTTCCTAAAAACTGGTTTACTCAAAAACGAGTAGGTCACGTTCGTGAATGCTAAGGTTACACAACAAAAAGAAATTGGGTAGACATTAATTGATATAAATGTGATATACACGCACAGCAATTTGCATCGTTCCACAAATACTCCACTGCATTGTATCGTGAATGTGAACAGTCGTAAGACGGTGTGCAAGTGGGTGCATGTCCAGTGTGATGTTGAGCTTGTATCCGTTTGTTTTCTTTCATTTTTTATGACTATTCCAACGCTAAACAGTTCCGCTTTATTTGGTTGGCTACATAACACTAAACAGTTCGACATTTTGTATGACTATTACAACACTTAACAGTTCCACTTTGTTTTGCATGACTACCATAATAATACAAAATCATTTCGCTTCGTTCGTATGACTGTTATGACACTACACAATGCCTCTGTTTTGGGTATGAACATTATGACACTGACTATTTCACTTTTTCTTTTGGCATGGATATAATTAATCTATATCCATATGTTTGGTATGACTATTGTGACTCGAATGATTTGGCTTTTGTTTTGTATTACTGTTATGATACTAACAGTCCTGTTGTTCTTGGTATCGCCATGATGATTCTGAAAGTGCCACTTTTGTTTGTAGAACTATTATCACACTTTTGCCTGACCATTGTGACAATAATCAATTATGCTCTGTCTTATATCTGTTCTCTATGACCCTGGATAGAACCCGCTCTGTCTTCTTTTGGTGTTGTGTGAGCGTCGCA
>JADBJO010002193.1:57500-60000 GCA_016801955.1 Conus betulinus
AAAATGAAAATAAGCACAAATCGGGGGGAGATGCATAATGATGGCCCAGTCACCACGTCGGGGGGGGGGGGGGGGGGGGGGGGGGGGTCATATAGATAATAATCAAGTCATGTCATACAAATATGTCAAGTCATGTGTGTGTGTGTGTGTGTGTGTGTGTGTGTGTGTGTGTGTGTGTGTGTGTGTGTGTGTGTGTGAGTGTGAGAGAGAGAGAGAGAGAGAGAGAGAGAGAGAGAGAGAGAGAGAGAGAGAGAGAGTCGCATAAGAATACAAGCATACAAGCATAACAACATAATGAAAAGATTGCAGGTAAAAGTAGGAAAACACACACGTGCGCGCGCGCGCGCACATACACACACACACACACACGCGCGCGCGCGCGCGCACGCAGGCGCGCGCGCGCGTACTCGTATACAGCATACTTATTAAACGGAATAACATGTGCATTTCAAGTACAAAACACTTTCTAAATAGTCAGGGGGTCATACAAAAGGCAAAGAGGGTGTTGGTGGTTGGTGGTGGATTTATGGCGAAGTATGCAAGTATTGGCACATAAGATGGTTGAAATAATGGTGTTTGAAGGTTGCTATGCATTGGTGTGTTTGGTTGATTCAGGGAGCGAGTTCCATTGACAGGAACCTGAATATGTTAAACTGGATTTGAATAAATCAATTCTAGGAACAGGGACATGAAGTTTGGGTAGAGTCCTTGAGGAATTAATTGAGAATCTGTGAACTAATGTTGAGGGTGCCTTCCCAGACACAATCTTGTGCATTATGATCCCTTTGTTGTATTCTAATCTCAGACTTAAGGGGAGAACTTGAATCTTTATATAGTCCGAGTCCAGAAGACTACTGCTTTTTAGGAGGACTAATTTGAGTGCTCGCTTGTGTAGGCTTAGCAATGGTTTGAGGGTGTTAGCGCTAGCAGAGTCCCATAGAGTAGATCCATAGTCTATGTATGATTGGATATGAGACTGGAAAAAGAGCTTGCGTGAATGCAGGTCGAGGAAGCGTTTGATTCTGGAGAGTTGATAAACTTTTTCTGCGAAATTTGCTGCACAGTGAGGTTATGTGAGTTTGCCAACTGATATCGTTATCAATTGTTATTCCTAGCACTTTGAGGAATGTAACCTGTTCAACTGGTACATTTTTAAGATGTACAGGAGGGAACTTAATAGTGAGATTTTGTCTTTTTTGCCTAGTTGTGATAAGCATGGATTTAGTTTTTTTGAGGGTGAAGTGACATGTGATTTAATTCAGTCCATCTTACGAGGTCATTTGCACTTTCTTGTAAAGTTTGTGCAAGAACAGTAACATCAGAATGATTTGTGTGTATTGTTGTATCATCAGCAAAGAGTTCACAGGTGGATGTAATATAGAGAGGTAGATCATTGATGTAAATGGTGAACAGTAAGGGACCCAGGATAGAGCCTTGTGGGACGCCATAGGAAAGTGTGTTTGAAATGAAGAGAAATTTGTATTAATTTTCACACATTGTTGCCTATTTGTGAGTATGAGCCAAATAGCGTAAGAGTTTTTGTGGATAAGCCATACAATTTCAATTTTCTGAGAAGAAGGTTATGATCTATCACATCAAATGCTTTTTTGAAATCAATAAATAGGACACCACAATATCTGTTGTTGTTAATGCTATTTAGCCATTCATCAACGAGGTTGATTAGGGCTGTGTGGCATGAATGGTTGTGTCGGAAACCGGACTGTCTTGGATGAAGCAAGTGGTAAGTATTAAGGTGGTGTAATGTGTGTTTGTTTATGTGTTTTTCCAAAGGTTTGGAAAGAGTGGAAGTGATTGAGATTGGTCTGTAGTTTGCAGGGTCTGAGTTGTCACCTGATTTGTAGATAGGTATGACTTTCGCTTTTTTGAAACTATCGGGAAAATGATTTTTGTCGATGCATAAATTGAAGATGTATGTTAACGTATCTGTAATTGCTGGAGCTGCTAGTTTGAGGATTTTGCCATCTAGGCCATCCACCCCGCAGGCACCTGACTGTTTTAGATGCGTTAGGTAGTGATAAACTTCAAAGACTGTTACTGGTGGAATATAAAGTTCAGACGTGATGTTTTTATCTTGGCAATATTGTTTCAGTTTTTGAAGGTCGTTTGATCTGGAAGAATCTGTCGTGACAATGTTACTGGCTATAGTGCAAAAGTGGGAGTTCAGCTGTTCGACAGAGATGTCTTTAATTACAGTTGATTTGGAAGAAGATTTATTGTTTGTAAGTTCGTTAATAGCTCTCCATACCAATTTTGGGTTCTGGTTTGATGATATTAGTTCTCGATAATATTTCGTTTTTTCTCTGCGCTTCTGTGTGAGAGAGAGAGAGAGAGAGAGAGAGAGAGAGAGAGAGAGAGAGAGAGAGAGAGAGAGAGAGGAGAGGAGAGGAGAGGAGGGGAGGAGGGAGGGAGAGAAGTAAGACTTAGTATCCGTTGAGAGAGACAATGACAATGAGCCTTTGTTTTACAACGGTAGAAGCAT
>JADBJO010002193.1:65000-80000 GCA_016801955.1 Conus betulinus
CTTCGCCATGTTAGAACGGGTTACATCAGATGAGACCTGTTCCATGAACAACACTAGTGCCACCATTTCCAGAATGGCCGTATCTATACCCCTGCAAACATTCTTATTTGTTCGGAATCTGACAGAAAATGGCATGACCTTCGCACTCTGGGAAATTACAACGAATGCAGGACCATTGTCACCCACCAGTGAAAACAGAAACTGACGAAAAATTCTGTAAAAATTATTCGTTAGTCAGTCATTTACGTTTTTCCCAAATAAAAGCACAGAGTTTGTTCATAAGCATGAATCAATATTCTTACTACAAACGATGAATCAGTTATACACAACACTTTTCATAGAAAATACACTTGTTTGTTCACAAACAAAACTGACTGTGACTCAACATCGGACACAATTAATCCCCAAAACAACAGAAATGTCAAGAATGGAGGAAGATAAGGGGCTGTTAGCCACAAGAACTGGACACTTCTATCCCCGTCATGAACAGTTTTTTTTTTTTTTTCTTTCTTTCTTTCTTTCGACGAAAAAAAGCAGTCTTTCTTTTCAAAACAGGCTGAAGAAAGTCCATACTGTTGTATTGTTCCGCTCAATGGCGGGGAAATTGTCCCGTGAAGGAAGCCTGCAAATCCTTCCCAGGGTGGGAAATCTGGCGTGAAACTGGCTTTCCGTTGGCAAACTAACCCCGAGATTCCCTCCCGTGTCTGCCCGCTCCGCCCAGTCGTCCCCTTGGCCGCTTGCTGCCACCCGACGCTCCGGCTTCTCCTCGCCACGTGGCGGCAGTGCCAGAGAGAGAGAGAGAGAGAGAGAGAGAGAGAGAGAGAGAGCAGGGCGACAGAGACAGTCAGTTCGGCACGCGGCGGCTCGATGGGATGTCGCCATGAGGGGGTGACGGAGACGGTGCTTCCTCCCTAACCCTCCCTGCAGCATCACAGCGCGCAGGAGGGGGAGGGGGTAGGGGCTGGTGTGTGTGTGTGGGGGGGGGGGGGGGGGGGGGAGGGGGACTCAGAGTCAAGGTGATGGGGGCGCGGTGCAGGGAAGGGGAGTGGAAGGAGTGGAAGGTGGGCTGGTGGTGGTGGTTTAGCTGAGAAGAATAAAAGTGTATGATGGCATTACTGTGTTGGTAACTGAATACCCTCCTCTCTCTCTCTCTCTCTCTCTCTCTCTCTCTCTCTCTCTCTCTCTCTCTCTCTCTCTCTCTCTCTCTCTCTCTCTCTCTCCCGCGCGCGCGCGCATTTTGGATACATGTAACCGCAAAATGTAGCTTAAGGTCATTACAGACGAACCACAGTGATATGAAATTGAACACAAATGGTATGACCAATGGTCTACAGTAGCATGTCAGATGGACAGAATGGTATGACAGATGAACGACAGTGGTGTGACAGATGGACAGAATGGTACGACAGATGAACGACAGTGGTGTGACAGATGGACAGAATGGTACGACAGATGAACGACAGTGGTGTGACAGATGGACAGAATGGTACGACAGATGAACGACAGTGGTATGACAGATGGACAGAATGGTACGACAGATGAACGACAGTGGTGTGACAGATGGACAGAATGGTACGACAGATGAACGACAGTGGTGTGACAGATGGACAGAATGGTACGACAGATGAACGACAGTGGTGTGACAGATGGACAGAATGGTACGACAGATGAACGACAGTGGTGTGACAGATGGACAGAATGGTACGACAGATGAACGACAGTGGTGTGACAGATGGACAGAATGGTACGACAGATGAACGACAGTGGTGTGACAGATGGACAGAATGGTACGACAGATGAACGACAGTGGTGTGGCAGATGGACAGAATGATATGACAGATGAACGACAGTGGTGTGACAGATGGACAGAATGGTACGACAGATGAACTACAGTGGTGTGACAGATGGACAGAATGGTACGACAGATGAACGACAGTGGTGTGACAGATGGACAGAATGGTACGACAGATGAACGACAGTGGTGTGACAGATGGACAGAATGATGCGACAGATGACTACAGTAGTCTGACAATTAATCCACGATGGTACAACAGATGGGGCCACTGGTATAACAGATGATCATATAAGAATAACAGATGGATCATATAAGAATAACAGATGGATCATATAACACGTGGATCATATAACTGTAATGCATGGATCATATAAGTGTAACAGATGGATCATCCAAGTATAACAGATGGATCATACAAGTATAACAGGTGGATGATACAGGTATAACAGATGAACCACAGCAGCCTGAAGGACAACAGCAGTATGGCAGATGAATGCATGGACCACATCTGTATGATGTAGGGACCACGCTGGTGTGACCAACGGACCACACTGTATGATGTAGGGACCACAGTGGTATGGTGCATCAATGCATGGACCACACCTGTAGGATGTAGGGACCACAGTGGTATGGCAGATCAATGCATGGACCACACCTGTATGATGTAGGGACCACAGTGGTATGGTGCATCAATGCATGGACCACACCTGTATGATGTAGGGACCACAGTGGTATGGCAGATCAATGCATGGACCACACACCTGTATGATGTAGGGACCACAGTGGTATGGCAGATCAATGCATGGATCACACCTGTAGGATGTAGGGACCACAGTGGTATGGTGCATCAATGCATGGACCACACCTGTATGATGTAGGGACCACAGTGGTATGGCAGATCAATGCATGGATCACACCTGTATGATGTAGGGACCACAGTGGTATGGCAGATCAATGCATGGACCACACCTGTATGATGTAGGGACCACAGTGGTATGGCAGATCATTGCATGGACCACACCTGTATGATGTAGGGACCACAGTGGTATGGTGCATCAATGCATGGACCACACCTGTATGATGTAGGGACCACAGTGGTATGGTGCATCAATGCATGGACCACACCTGTATGATGTAGGGACCACAGTGGTATGGTGCATCAATGCATGGACCACACCTGTATGATGTAGGGACCACAGTGGTATGGCAGATCAATGCATGGACCACACCTGTAGGATGTAGGGACCACAGTGGTATGGCAGATCAATGCATGGACCACACCTGTATGATGTAGGGACCACAGTGGTATGGCAGATCAATGCATGTACCACACCTGTATGATGTAGGGACCACAGTGGTATGGCAGATCAATGCATGGACCCACACCTGTATGATGTAGGGACCACAGTGGTATGGTGCATCAATGCATGGACCACACCTGTAGAATGTAGGGACTACGCTGGTGTGACCACTGGACCACAGTTACATGACAGACAGACCAGACAAACCACATCAGAACGCTATATAGACGACTGCAACAGTATGACGGCTGGACAACACGGGCAGGACAGATGGACCACATCATATGACACATTAACAACAACAGTACTATGGACTGCATGGTATGACCGAAGGACAGATGGACCACATTATGACACATTAACAACAATAGTATTATGGACTACATGTTAAGACCGAAGGACAGATGGACCATATTCCATGACATATTGACAAGAACGGCGTTTATGGACCACAGGGTATGACGTACGGACCACTATGGTATGGCAGATGGACCGCATTTGTAGGACAGATGGACCCATATTCTATGACATTTTGACAAAAATGGTGTTAGGGACCGTACAGTATGAAATATAGACCACAATAGTAAGGCAGATGGACCACATTATACGACATGCTGACGATGATGGTATTGTGCACCGCATGGTGTGACAGATGGACCACAACAGTAAGGCAGATGGACCACTTTATACGACATGCTGACGATGATGGTATTGTGGACTACGTGGTATGACAGATGGACCACAATTGTAGGACAGATGGACCATACTATTTGACATATTGACAAGCATGGTATTATGGATTGTATGGTATGACAGATGGACCACAATTGTAGGACAGATGGACCATATTATTTGACATATTGACGGTCATGGTATTATGGACCGTATGGTGTGACAGAGACTTACAATGATAAGACAGACTGACCACATCACACATGACACATTGACATTAATGGTACTATGGACCACATAGTATGACGCAGAGGTCACAATAATGTGACAGATGGACCACGATGATAAGACAGATGAACGACAGGGATACGACAGATGGATTACATTGCTTGACAAGTAGACAACAATGGTGTGACAGATGGACAGCAATGGTGTGACAGATGAACAACAATGGTACGACAGATGGACAACAATGGTACGGCAGATGGACAACAATGGTACGACATATGGACAACAATGGTACGACATATGGACAGCAATGGCACGACAGATGGACAACAATGGTACGGCAGATGGGACAACAATGGTACGACATATGGACAACAATGGTACGACAGAATGACAACAATGGTACGGCATATGGACAACAATGGCACGACAGATGGACAACAATGGTACGGCAGATGGACAACAATGGTACAACATATGGACAACAATGGTACGACAGAATGACAACAATGGTACGACGGATGGACAACAATGGTACGACATATGGACAACAATGGTACGACAGAATGACAACCAGCGGATGGGCAACAATGGTACGACATATGGACAACAATGGTACAACAGATGGGCAACAATGGTACGACGGATGGACAACAATGGTACGACATATGGACAACAATGGTACGACAGAATGACAACCATGGTACGACAGATGGGCAACAATGGCACGACGGATGGACAACAATGGTACGACAGATGGGCAACAATGGTACCATAGATGGACAACAATGGTACGACATATGGACAACAATGATACGACAGAATGACAACAATGGTGTGACAGACGGACAACAATGGTGCGACAGACGGACAACAATGGTGTGACAGAATGACAACAATGGTACGATAGACGGACAACAATGGTAAGACAGGCGGACAACAATGTGTGTGACAGACGGACAACAATGGTGCGACAGATGGACAACAATGGTAGGACAGATGGACAACAACGGTGCGACAGATGGACAGCAATGGTGTGACAGATGGACAACAATGGTACGAGAGATGGACAACAATGGTGTGACAGATGGAGCACATGGCATAATAGATGGACCACAGTATGGCAGACGGACTATGAAGGCGTGACAGATGGACAGTTTTTGTTTCAGTTTCATCTAGGTGTCAATATGTGTGGCCAAGTCCATATCTGCTACACCACGTCCGCTCAGTGACCAGACAACAGGCAGCAGGATTTACGGCTGGTGGGTGGAAGAAAAAATATGTAATGAAGATGAACGGATTCAGGCCGACACGACTGGGAAGACGTTTGACTGACGCATTAGTCCAGCACTCTGCACAGACCATGAGCATTTAACTATTATTATTTATCTGCGCTTCTCTTTTAGGTCAGTGCGTGCGTGTGTGTGTGTGTGTGTGTGTGTGTGTGTGTGTGTGTGTGTGTGTGTGTGTGTGTGTGTGTGTGTGTGTGTGTGAGTGTGTGTGCGCGCGCGCACGTGTGTGTGTGTGTGTGTGTGTGTGTGTGTGTGTGTGTGTGTGTGTGTGTGTGTGTGTGTGTGTGTGTGTGTGTGTGTGTGTGTGTGTGTGTGTGTGTGTGTGTGTGTGTGTGTGTGTGTGTGTGTGTGTGTGTGTGTGTGTGTGTGTGTGTGTGTGTGTGTGTGTGTGTGTGTTCGTACACGCACATGCGTGCATGCGTGAGTATGCATATGATTATTTGCGGATAATGGTTGTTCAGAAGATGATATAGTTATCACTGGTCAATGATGATAGTCATAATTCTCAAAATAACTACAACAATCTTTATAACAGCAATGACAGCAACAACATTGATAAAGAATGCCGTGAAAGTAATGATAGTGATCAAAACAATTCTGGTAGAGAGGAGGGGGGATGACGACGACGACGACGACGACGACAATAATAATGATGATGATGATGACGATGATGATGATGATGATGATGATGATGATGATGATGATGATGATGATGATGACAATAATAATAATAATAATAATAATAATAATAATAACGATAATAATATTGCCTTAGAGCAAACATGGGAGGATTCCCCCTTAACACACACACACAAACACACACACACACACACACACACACACACACACACACACACACACACACACACACACACACACACACACACACACACAAACACACACACGCACGCACGCACGCACGCACGCGCGCACTTATGATTTGCACTTCTGGTTCGTTATTATAACGTATATGTTGCAAATATAATGTTATGTAAGTGTTCTGAATATCATTCCGGTCTGTCCAACCGTTTCGGAGTTATTCAAGTTTCAAATTTGGCCGTTTTGGCCGTTTTTTTGGCCATATCTCATTAAAAAAAATGCCATTTGCACATGCCCACAATGCTCTGCAACTTTCCCGAAAATTTCAACACGATTGGATGAAAAAAGGTTAAGAGAAAGAAAAAAAAAGAAAAGAAAAACTTTTACAATGACAATAATATTCTCCCAGAGAGGCCTTATGTTTGCCTTAGAGCAAACATGGGGAATTCCCCCTTCAAAATCACTTTATGAAACTTGCCTATCTATGTTCACCGTTGAAAATTACATCTATCACCATTACTGGTAAACGTTGATGCATATTTACCAAATAAGGGTTTTTAACTGTCAAATGTGAAATTTACTGTATGAAACTAATGTTTTCATGTTCAGCGCTCAAAGGTACATCTAGCCACCAATTTTGGTCACAATTGATTCTTATTTGCAAAATAACGGTTTTTACTTTTTTTTTAGATTCGGATATCAAAACTGCTCTCGTAAACTTTAATATTCATGTTCAGCGTTCAAAGTAACATCTAATCAGCAAGTTTTTGTTAAGATTGATGCATATTTGAAAAATAACGGCTTTTAACGGTTTTTTTTTTTTTTGTTTGTTTGTTTTTTTACTGTCGAAGTGTTTTGTAACATAGATACTCTTAATCAGCATATCAAATTACATACATCCACCAATTTTGGTTGAGATAGCTTCAAAAAAAAAAATACGGTTTTGAAACGGTTTTTAACTGTCGAAAGTGTTTTGCAACATAGATTTTTTTTAAATTAGCATATCAAACTGCATAAGCAAGCCAAAATTTGGTTTCTGTTACTTTGTTAGTCTTTGAGCTATTAAATATTCAAATTTCGCCTTTTAGAGCGTACCTAAATTTGCATAAATTTAAATAACTGCCAAACCCTTTAAGATATCAATACCAAACTCCTTTCTGCACTGGACCATAGCTACAGAAACATTTTCCGTAGATTAGTTTTGTGACGTCATTTCCAGTTTTTATCTTGGGTATACCACCACACTTCACCTCTCTCCCGCTCCCTCCCCGTCCCCCATCACAGTATGTGGACCTCACGACCCCCGCTATCACGCTCTTCCTTTTCCACCCCCACTCCTAGCCGAGAGGAACACGCATACCTGTGAATCACGCACAAGCCAACTTCATTCTCTCCTCACTGCCTCATGTTCTCCCTTCATCCCCTCCACTACGTCCACATGCGTCCCAAAACCCATAGTTACCAAGCTGGGGTCCTCTGCATCTGTAGCATACCCTCTGTGAACATACAGCAGAAAGAAATTTGTTTAAAAAAAAAAAAAAAATAATAAGTAGTTCTAACACACATACACACACAGACACAGACACACACACGCGTGCGCATACACACACACATACAGATATGTGTGTGTGTGTGTGTGTATATATATAATGCTGAACAATCAAGCAGTGGGGGGAAAACAAGTGCAGGTTAACAATTCTTCCATCATTACAGTAATGATTTGGCAAAGCCTTTCGTCCGCTGAATCGGACTCATCAGGGAGACACGGCTGATTGTGTCTGTGCTCTTGGCGTCGGATAGAGAAACACCACAGTCCATAATTCTGTGGTGTTCCGACCGCCAAGGGTTCGAAAAAAGAATCTAACAGCACCCCCAAAGCAGCCAGCGAAAGGTAGTAGTAGAATTAAACAAAAAAAAAAAGTGTGGAGAGGAAAAAAGTTGTTGAAAACTAAAAACACTACACAAACAGTATAAAATGTAAGGGACAATCTTTGAGCCTATGCTTGAGGATCCATTTAAGGATGCAAGGGAGATCAAAAGATATGGAACAGTCTGAGTGGTCAGCTCTGCTGTTCAATAACCCAAGCATTGTCAGTGGCTAAGAATTGTGCAGAGCAACCTTCCTTGGATCTCCTAAGAGATGCAATCACCCACTGATTGACAAACAATATAATGCTGAACAATCAAGCAGTGGGGGAAAACAAGTGCAGGTTAACAATTATATATATATATCAATTATAAACAAAGCTTGCTCTTATGTCTTAGATTGAAGAAATAGGGGGAGACAGGCATTCATATCTGCAGTGGTAGACAATTCTGCCTGACAGCATGTGCTTGAGTGGGTGAATGGGGAATAATAAACGCTTCTCAAAATGGGCCTTGGGCTTATGACGTAAGATTAAGCGCCATAAATGATCATTATCATTACTATTATTGTTGTTGTTATTATTATTATTGTTGGTAGTAGTAGTAGTAGTAGTAGTAGTAGTAGTAGTAGTAGTATAGATAGATATATATAGGTTCTCACATCTATAGACTTACACCTTCCGGGCAATGAGTTGCAAAGTGAGATGACTGTAGGCGGAAACCGAAGCAATTTTCAAAGTGTATTTGAAATAACTTCGCCAGTTAACCTGGACAAACGACTCCCACGACAAAACCAACTAGAATTTTGTCTTGTAATTCGTTAGTCCGTGTTAACTTTTGAGCAGTGTCAATATTATCATTATCATTTTTGTTACTCTTAACAACCTCATAATCTTTTTTTTTTGTTAATGTTAAGTTACCAGTTTGAAAAATGGAAATAGTATTCTTCAGATTCTTTAATGAGTGCTTTGAGTCTGGAAATCAGCGACAAAGACGCATGTACTAACAGCAAGAAACATCAGCCGTTTTGCTTTAAGGAATAACGGCAGGTTATTATCCGATGTTTTGCCTGTCAGCAGAACACACGCACTCCAAGACGCAAAAAGATTAGCGTGACTATAACTGAGCTGT
Source organism: Conus betulinus (assembly GCA_016801955.1). Classification (NCBI taxonomy): domain Eukaryota; kingdom Metazoa; phylum Mollusca; class Gastropoda; order Neogastropoda; family Conidae; genus Conus; species Conus betulinus. The sequence goes on from JADBJO010002193.1 coordinate 74,105, forward strand.
TTCACTTTTTATTTCTCTCTTATTCAGAAGGGGTGGAAGGGGGAGGGGGAGGAGGTATGGAAGATGGGGAGGTTCGTACGCGTGCAGGTGCGTATCCTATGTGAGTCATAAAAAGACATCTGCCTCGCAGAGAGGAACGGGGAAATGGAGGGAGAGGCGACGGGGGAGGGGGGATGGGAGGCGGGGGAGGGGGGGGGGGGGGGCGGGAGGGAGGGAGCGGGGGGGAGGGGAGGGGTCGGGTTCGTGGACCCCAGACATGGGGAACGACGGACTTTTTTCTCAGGAAAGCAGTTTCATTTTTCTGTAGGTTTTGTTGTTGTTGTTGTTGTTGTTGTTGTTGTTGTTTGTTGTTGTTGTTGTTGTTGTCGTTGTTTTCTTTGTTTTTTCATTAAAAGTACATTTGTGTCTGGTTATGTGGGGCGCGTGTGGGTCAGTGCCCTGATGGGTGTGTGGCAGGTGTTGGGTCAGTGCCCTGATGGATGTGTGGCAGGTGTTGGGTCAGTGCCCTGATGGATGTGTGGCAGGTGTTGGGTCAGTGCCCTGATGGATGTGTGGCAGGTGTTGGGTCAATGCCCTGATGGATGTGTGGCAGGTGTTGGGTCAGTGCCCTGATGGGGTGTGTGGCAGGTGTTGGGTCAGTGCCTTGATGGATGTGTGGCAGGTGTTGGGTCAGTGCCCTGATGGGTGTGTGGCAGGTGTTGGGTCAGTGCCCTGATGGGTGTGTGGCAGGTGTTGGATCAGTGCCCTGTGTGTGGCAGGTGTTGGGTCAGTGCCCTGATGGGTGTGTGGTAGGTGTTGGGTCAGTGCCCTGTGTGTGGCAGGTGTTGGGGTCAGTGCCCTGATGGATGTGTGGCAGGTGTTGGGTCAATGCCCTGATGGGTGTGTGGCAGGTGTTGGGTCAGTGCCCTGATGGGTGTGTGGCAGGTGTTGGGTCAATGATCTGATGGGTGTGTGGCAGGTGTTGGGTCAATGATCTGATGGGTGTGTGGCAGGGTGTTGGGTCAATGATCTGATGGGTGTGTGGCAGGTGTTGGGTCAATGATCTGATGGGTGTGTGGCAGGTGTTGGGTCAGTGCCCTGATGGGTGTGTGGCAGTTGTTGGGTCAATGATCTGATGGTGTGTGGCAGGTGTTGGGTCAGTGCCCTGATGGATGTGTGGCAGGTGTTGGGTCAGTGCCCTGATGGGTGTGTGGCAGGTGTTGGGTCAGTGCCCTGATGGGGATGTGGCAGGTGTTGGGTCAGTGCCCTGATGGGGGTGGTGGTAGGTGTTGGGTCAGTGCCCTGATGGGGGTGTGGCAGGTGTTGGGTCAGTGCCCTGATGGGTGTGTGGGCAGGTGTTGGGTCAATGATCTAATGGGGTGTGTGTGCAGGTGTTGGGTCAGTGCTCTGATGGGTGTGTGGCAGGTGTTGGGTCAGTGCCTGGTGTGTGGCAGGTGTTGGGTCAGTGCCCTGATGGGTGTGTGGCAGTTGTTGGGTCAATGATCTGATGGGTGTGTGGCAGGTGTTGGGTCAATGATCTGATGGGTGTGTGGCAGGTGTTGGGTCAGTGCCCTGATGGGTGTGTGGCAGTTGTTGGGTCAATGATCTGATGGGTGTGTGGCAGGTGTTGGGTCAGTGCCCTTATGGGGTGTGTGGCAGGTGTTGGGTCAATGATCTGATGGGTGTGTGGCAGGTGTTGGGTCAGTGCCCTTAATGGGTGTGTGGCAGTTGTTGGGTCAATGATCTGATGGGGTGTGGCAGGTATTGGGTCAGTGCCCTGATGGGTGTGTGGCAGGTGTTGCGTCAGTGCCTGATGGGGGTGTGGCAGGTGTTGGGTCAGTGCCCTGATGGGTGTGTGGCAGTTGTTTGGGTCAATGATCTGATGGGTGTGTGGCAGGCGTTGGGTCAATGATCTGATGGGTGTGTGGCAGGCGTTGGGTCAATGATCTGATGGGTGTGTGGCAAGCGTTGGGTCAATGATCTGATGGGTGTGTGTGGCAAGTGTTGGGTCAATGATCTGATGGGTGTGTGGCAGCGTTGGGTCAATGATCTGATGGGTGTGTGGCAGGTGTTGGGTCAGTGCCCTGATGGGTGTGTGGCAGTTGTTGGGTCAATGATCTGATGGGTGTGTGGCAGGTGTTGGGTCAATGCCCTGATGGGTGTGTGGCAGGTGTTGGGTCAGTGCCCTGATGGGTGTGTGGCAGTTGTTGGGTCAATGATCTGATGGGTGTGTGGCAGGTGTTGGGTCAGTGCCCTGATGGGTGTGTGGCAGTTGTTGGGTCAATGATCTGATGGGTGTGTGGCAGGTGTTGGGTCAGTGCCCTGATGGGTGTGTGGCAGTGTTGGATCAATGATCTGATGGGTGTGTGGCAGGTGTTGGGTCAATGATCTGATGGGTGTGTGGCAAGTGTTGGGTCAATGATCTGATGGGTGTGTGGCAGGCGTTGGGTCAATGATCTGATGGGTGTGTGGCAGGTGTTGAGTGGAGTCAATGGTGGGTGGAAAAAAGCAGGGGGGGGGGGGGGGGATGATCAACGATTCCACTTGCTTCATGCTGCGCGTCTTTTTCGGGCAGCTTCAATATCCGTCAATGTTTGGGGAGTCTTGTATATATACCGGCTGTATGACTGACTGTATGACTATCAGTAACTGATACATATCTATATCAGTGTGTATAGGATACATACATATATGCACACATATATACATACATACATACATTTATACAAAACATTGCGCATGTGTGTGTGTGTGTGTGTGTGTGTGTGTGTGTGTGTGTGTGTGTGTGTGTGTGTGTGTGTGTGTGTGTGTGCGTGTGTGCGCGCGCGCGTGTTTGTGTGTGTGCGTGTGTCTGTGTGTGTGTGTATGTGTTTGTGTCACTGTGTGTGTATGCGTGTGTGTCTCTGTATAAATGAATGTGCCTGTGTGTGTCTGTGTGTCTGTGTGTTTGTCTGTGTAGATAGTGATTGGTTTCTCCCTCATGTACTTCTTTATGTGCATAATGCTTTTCGTTTATTTCATCTTCTTATTTTTCCGTCACCATTTTTTTAATGCCATTTTTCCCATGCAGATATCCATATATGCATTCTTGCATACGTGCGCATACACCCTAACGCACAGGTACACACACACACACACACACACACACACACACACACACACACACACACACACACACACACACACACACACACGTTCATACTCACATCTATGGACACCATCCTTTTATTTTGTCTTTGTTATCATCATTATTAGTATTACCGTTACTCGTTACATTGCAAATACGCAATCTCTAAATCTTTTTTTACGGCATCAAGTTCGACAAGTGAAAAATGGGAATGTATTGTAAAAGAATCGTTGAGGAGTGCTCCGAGTCTCTGGCCCTGCGATGAAGAGGCATGTACTCGGGGCAAGAGGCATCAGCTGTTTTGCTTTAAGAAATGACGTCAGGTTTCTAACCGACGTGTGGCTGTGAACAGAAAGCAGGCACTCCGGGACGTACAAAGATAAATGTCTGTAACTGAGCCGATCTTCTTCTTCTTCTTCTTCTTCTTCTTCTAACCTTACTTAGATGGGGAGAGACGTAGAAGCAGGAAAAAGGCTCGTTTGCACGTGGGTGCCCGCTCTGTATCTTTAGACATCTGCTTCACAAAGAGGGAGGGAAAGAGGAGTAGTGAGGGTGGTGGGGGCTGCCGACAGGAGGAGCGATGGACCTTGGAGCAGAAATGCATTTCCACTCTTGTTTCTTTGATTTAAAGTACATCTGTTTATGGTTTGGGTGGGGAAGGAGAGGGGGGGGTGCGTCATCGTGTCGATGGGCGTGCGGCAGGTGTTTTCAGTGAAGTAGATGGTGGGTGGGTGGGGAAAAAAAGGATGGCAAAGTGCCCATATTTGCGCATAAGTTGGCTGGTACTTGTTCATACGTGAACTTCTCTGTAAAACAGCTGAGTGACTGTCTGGTGCGTGGGGTATTTTGTACAGGTGTGGGGGGAGTGTATATGTATGTACGCCGTGGTTCGTTCCTTTTTCGCGTACTTGTGTAGTTTTTTTTTTAATTTCTTATTACCATTTAATAGAACTTACCATCCTCTGAACTTGTGAATGCATGTGTCTACTACACATCTGCACATGCTCTCTTGCACATATGCGCATGCACACTAACGAACAGGTACAAAATATAGGCACGCACACACACACACGCGTACACGCACATGAACACACGTGCACACGCGTGCACACGCGCGCACACATATATATACACACAAACACACGTTTAATTAATTCACACACACACACACACACACACACACACACACACACACACACACACACACACACACACGCACGCACCCACGCATGCATACACGCACGTACGCGGAGAGAGAGAGAGAGAGAGAGAGAGAGAGAGAGAGAGAGAGAGAGAGAGAGAGAGAGAGAGAGAGAGAGAGAGAGAGAGAGAGAGAGAGAGAGAGAGAGAGAGAGAGAGAGAGAGAGAGAGAGAGAGAGAGACGCTCATACTCACATCTGTGGACATCATCCTTTTAGTTGTTGTCAGTGTTATCACCATTATTATTGCTATTCATTACATTTGCAAACGTGCAGCCTCAAGTCTCTGTTACGGTATCGAGCGGAAAGAGCATGCACTGTTGGCAAGAAGCATCAGCTGTCTGGCCTAAGGAAATGACGTCAGCTTTCTGACCGACGTGTGCTTGTGAACAGAAAGCAGGCACTCCAGGACGGGCCGTGATGAATGTGTCTGTAACTACACTGCTTTCTCTGTGTTGTTTGGTTTTTCTAACCTTATTTAGATGGGAAGAGGCGTGGAAAATGAGAAGGTCGTGTGTACGTGGGTGCAGAAAAAGAGAGGAGGTCTTAGAGTGCGGGGGGGGGAGGGGGAGGGGGGGAGGGGGGGGAGGGGGGGGAGGAGGAGGGTGGGGGCAGCAGGCATGGGGAGCTATACACTTGGTCTGGAGTACTTTTTTTTTTTAATTGTTCTCTGTTATTTTGATTTTTAAAAGTGGGGTGGGGGGCGTCGTTGAAGAAAAGGAACAGGGTACCTATAATTTCATTTGTTTTCTACCGCGCGTTCCACTGGGCAGCGTCATCAGTTTGCTTGTATGTAACACACACACACACACACACACACACACACACACACACACACACACACACACACACACACACACACATGCATACGGAGCAGACGATACACATAGATCTGCCTTCGAGAGGACTTGCGATAGTTTCCTCATGCAGCAAGTGAAGGGTTTTCATGTTTATGATATACATTTTCCCATTTACTTTATCTTCATTTTTTTTTTTTCTCCTCAATTTTAAATCTTTGCTAAGTCATTACTATAATGATGGAAGAATTGTTAACCTGCACTTGTTTTCCCCCACTACTTAATTGTTCAGCATTATATATATATATATATATATATATGTTTATATATATGAGTGTGTGTGTGTGTGTGTGTGTGTGTGTGTGTGTGTGTGTGTGTGTGTGTGTGTGTGTGTGTGCGTGCGTGCGTGCGTGCGTGCGTGTGTGTGTGTGTGTGTGTGTGTGTGTGTGTGTGTGTGTGTGTGTGTGAACTTAAGGCCTGGTTCCGTTTCCCTGTACATGTTATATTTATGGTACACAATTTTCCAATTTTTCCCTTCAATTCCTTGTGTTTGTTCCTTACGATTCGATAGAAATCACCATCCTCTGAACTACCGGTGCTTGTGTTTACGCATCTGCACACACACTTCTGTACACATGCATGCTCATTAGAACGCACAAACATAATAAGCACACACACGCGCGCACGCGTGCCCGCATCCCGAATTTTGTTCTGATTTATTTCTTCATTTATTTGTCCAGCTGAAACCTCCTAGCTCTGTGGTCTACTGGCTTAGCAGAGCTCTGTGGGTCTAC
>JADBJO010002193.1:85000-105000 GCA_016801955.1 Conus betulinus
GAACCGGCCAGTGATTAGTGCTCTGAGGTCGCTCAAACTCCTATGTACGACGTGGAGATCACGTTGAATTGTCTATGGCGAGTTCATGTAGGTCGCCCTCTTCAGTTTCTTTCTAAGGTTGTCTATCAAAGTATATGGTTTGCTACTTGTTGGAAATAACTTACGCGGCTCGGCTGTTTTAGCCACCATTAATGTTGCATATGATGGAGGATACTTGAATTTTATTTCAGCACTTCTGTCTTCCTCGTTGGTTATGTGGCGGCACTTTATGTCCAAGATCTTTCTGGGGCATGTTGAGTTAAGGGCTCAAAGCTTGTTGTGGAGTTTTCAGGTGCCGTGTTTTGCATCCGTTCAGCACATTTCAGTTTTTAAATCCGAGCTCGGTATCCAGTGAAAACGTCTTCTTGAACCAGATTTTGCTGAGCTGGTTCAACACCGCTGAGGCGTCTCCAGTTCCACGGTTTAGCTCATCGCATTTCCACCGCAGTCGATGGGGTTTCCCAAGTATGTGAAACTTTTGGGTTATGGGAAGTTTAGTTAGTGTGGTACTAATTGATGTAGTTTTCTCTGTTGTTTATTTCGATTTTTCCAGGTGGCTCTTTTTTTAACCGTTTCTGAAATGAAAGGGCACTCTAAAACGAGTGTGGGATCGGCTGGATTATCAAAAAAAAAAAAATGAAACGGACAGCCAGGTGAAACAGCAGAAAAGGTGAATGATCAACTACAGGTGCAAATGAAGTTGGGACGTTTCGACACCTATCGTCTTCATCGGGAGAATGAGATAGTGACAGACAGAAAGAAAAGATAAACAACAACAGAAGAAAAAGGGAAGCGTGTGTTCACACACCCACACACACAAACAAACAGGTACACAGAAGGTGAGTACAACCAACAAGGATATGGGAAGAGAGAGAAGGACAGGACAGACAGGGCGGAAGGGGGAGGAGAGGCCTGCTATAAAACACACATTCTAGCATACACATGCACGCTTCACACACACTGACAAGGGTGACGCACATACTGACAAACAAACAAACTGCGGTCACTCCTTGGTGTTCAGTCCATCTGGGACGCGGGTGCCGAGGCGGGCGATGACTGTAGACTCCATGAACAGTCTGTAAGGGCCACTTGGATGGTTCTGCCAGACCACAGCAACTCTTAGTGATTGAAGCTGTGTGGAGGGGGCTGTTGAAGTGCACGTCTACAGGGTTACCGTATCCCAGGCGCACTGACCGCAGGTGCTCTGAGAAGTGATCGTCTAGGCGACAGTATGTCCCACCAGTGTATCCCTTGTTACACAGTGTGCACGTAAGGACATACACTATGCTCTCAGTCGGGCAGTTGAACGGCGCCTTGACAGTGAACTCCCCTTGGGGGCCGATGATGGTCCTTGATTGGTCGATGACCGGGCATGTTTTGCAAACAAAATCAAATGTATATAAACAGACACTTGGTGTGGGTGGCCCTAAAAATGTATCCTTTCCTCTTCTCAAGAGACGAAAATATACGAAACCCGAACAGATCTCGTGCTGTCTGTGAGCCAGATTTATGAGTTCCGTTCTTCTGGCCAGATGTATAATCAGTTGTCCCACGTAGCGCTGATCGCAGCCAGTGTATGGAGAAATCAGGCCAACGACCATCGCCACTTGTCGTCAACAACACCCAGACCTTACACAGCAAGGAGCCAAAGTCGGACACAGATCGATCCGTGGAGATGAAATGGGGAGCCCTGGTTATGACACTGGCGACCATTACCACTTCCTCACAATAATGCTCCCCATAGTTCCAGCGCCGTGTCGGCGGCGTTCACTTCAGAGCGTCCGTCCGTCTTTTCCGCCTGATTGTTTGTCTCGTTAGCATCGACCCTCTGGTGCCGCTCACAACGGAAATAAAGACTGTCTTTGTGAAAGTGAGTGTGTGTGTGTGTGTGTGTGTGTGTGTGTGTGTGTGTGTGTGTGTGTGTGTGTGTGTGTGTGTGTGTGTGTGTGTGTGTGCGTTTTTGTATTTGTGTGTGTGTGTCGTGTGCACATGTTTTGTGCATGTATATGCATGCTTTCATGCATCCCATCGTGTGAATACGAGCACTTACAAGTGCAGCACATGCGCATGTACACGCAGTTCTATTTTTTTAAACCTAGCATGCAATTACTGGAATGAAGAATTGCCTTAACCATGCGCATTACGCTTTTCAATGGAGACGCAAAGCATTGGAGCCAGGTTTTTCTCTGTTATAGAAAGTTAAAGGTTAAAGATCCTCAACCCAATGCTAGGTTTTCTTGTTATCATAACAAGTTAAAGGTTAAAGATCCCAAAGCCAATGCTAGGTTTTATTGTTATAACAAGTTAAAGGTTAAAGATCCCAAAGCCAATGCTAGGTTTTATTGTTATCATAACAAGTTAAAGGTTAAAGATCCCAAAGCCAATGCTAGGTTTTCTTGTTATCACAACAAGTTAAATGTTAAAGATCCCAAAGCCACTGCTAGGTTTCTTGTTATGATAACAAGTTTAAAGGTTACAGATCCCAGAGCCTATCGGCTGTAGGGGCATTCACCTGTCAGAGGTTTACCATGTCTGGGGCACGGCATGCTGGGAAACAAGCCTGTTCCACTTCTTTCCGCCGCATTTAGCCTTTCCTGAGCTGAACAGGCGCCCAATGATCCCTAAGTGGACACATGACTTACACGCAAAAAAAAAAAAAATGACCCCCACGAGTGGATCGAACTCACAGCCGTCAGCTCTGTGGACGAACGTTCTGGCCATTTGACAAGGGATCCCACTTTGATTTGGATCGTCTGGTTTGTTTACTTATATATTGTTTCACACACACACACACACACACACACACACACGCACGCACGCACGCACACATGCACGCACGCACGCGCGCGCAGAGGCTTCTATATAATACATCGATATTATCTAGAATCTTTTAAGGTGGAAATGAGTAAAGAAGAGTTAAAGAGAGTGACAAAAAAAAAAAAAAAGTATAAATATTGAGGGTTTTTTTCAGAAGATAGGGACATAATTCATCCTGAAAGAACCGCCACCATTCACAGGCTGAAGAAAATCGAATTATACAGATTGTGTAGAGCAGTGACACACCTCAGAAGAAAAGAAAATAATGAGTTGGAGGCGGGCTACCGAAGGTAAAGAAAGAAAAGGTCACACAAAAGTCTTCATGAGACCTGGCAAAGATAAGAGAGCCACTGGATCCGCCATTTTAGTCTGCTCAAGACTGCAAAAATAAATCCGCCCTTGGAATTGATCACAGAAACGGACTGAAAAAACTGATTACTATGTACTTATGTAATAAGATACTGAAAAAAAATATATCTCAAAGGTGATGACACTCAAACGTTTTGAAAATTTTATGAAGATATATTAATTCATACACAGTCTTCAATTCGTTACAGTACCTTCAATGTCGAGAGGAAAATTTGTAATGTGTGTGATCTGCTGTTTGGGCTTGATATGCACCACGAATCCAGCAAAACTCAGATGGGTTTGTCCTTAGACAGCCATCCATCTTCTCAACTACAGCCCTGGCGTAGTGGTTAACGTCACGGATTCTGAGTTTAGAGGTAGTGGTTTATTTACCACCGGAGCCATTTATTTGTATTTTATTGACCAGCAGAGCCATTTATTTGTGGTTTATTTACCAGCAGAGCCATTTAGTTGTGGTTTATTTACCCTCAGAGCCAATTCTTTGTGGTTTATTTACCCAGGTTTATTTACCATCAGAGCCAATTCTTTGTGGTTTATTTACCATCAGAGCCATGTCTTTGTGGTTTATTTACCATCAGAGCCATTTTGTTGTGGTTCATTTACCATCAGAGCCATTTCGTTGTGGTTTATTTACCATCAGAGCCATTTCTTTGTGGTTATTTACCATCAGAGCCATTTCTTGTGGTTACTACCATCAGAGCCATTTCTTTGTGGTTACTACCATCAGAGCCATTTCTTTGTGGTTTATTTACCATCAGAGCCATTTCTGTGTGGTTACTACCATCAGAGCCATTTTCTTTGTGGTTTTTATTTACCATCAGAGCCATTTCTTTGTGGTTATTTACCATCAGAGCCATTTCTTTGTGGGATTTCTCGGCCCGACGGGCTCCCAGCCAGCTGAGGTCAGTTTGCTGTGGGCTCAGTTTGTAAGAGTGGAGCCACACAGGCCAGTTCCATCCACTTCATGGATGCGTCTCTGACAGTGTCGCTCTAACTGTCTGATCAACACTGCAGGTGTGTGTCTTGACCTGCCTGACACCGGTACATGTCATGAACGTAAGGGCAGAGTACAGCCCTGTCATGCAGTCTCAGACCGAAGTGAAAGCCCCATACCAGCATCTTTATCATTCTCATCTCATAGATCAGCATTTAAAAAAAAATATATCAAAGTCTGTGATCCTTCATGTTCTGCTTTCATGTTGTCTTCAGCGTAGGTTATCTCTCCACATTTACGGCCTTGGTGACTTCGTCTCCGGGTCACCATCGTCTGCATGTCCGTGGGCACTGTCGTTGGACAGACGGACGTGGTGGCTCTCTCTGCACAGGGGGGCTCACTCGCTCTGGCTCTGTGACTAGACTAGTTGAGGACTTAGCGGGTGGAGTCCTATGTACGTTTGATCAGAACAGGCCCCACTCAGCCAATGACCTGGCCATGGTGCAGTATGTAACAGTATGTAACAGGCACTACTCAGCCCGATGACCTGGCCATGGTGCAGTATGTAACAGCATGTAACAGGCACCACTCAGCCAAATGACCTGGCCATGGTGCAGTATGTAACGGGCACCACTCAGCCAAATGACCTGGCCATGGTGCAGTATGTAACAGTATGTAACAGGCACCACTCAGCCAAATGACCTGGCCATGGTGCAGAATGTAACAGGCACCACTCAGCCAATGACCTGCCATGGTGCAGTATGTAACAGTATGTAACAGCACCACTCAGCCAAATGACCTGGCCATGGTGCAGTATGTAACAGTATGTAACGGGCACCACTCAGCCAAATGACCTGGCCATGGTGCAATATGTAACAGTATGTAACAGGCACCACTCAGCCAAATGACCTGGCCATGGTGCAGTATGTAACAGGCACCTCTCAGCCAAATGACCTGGCCATGGTGCAGTATGTAACAGGCACCTCTCAGCCAAATGACCTGGCCATGGTGCAGTATGTAACAGGCACCACTCAGCCAAATGACCTGGCCATGGTGCAGTATGTAACAGGCACCACTCAGCCAATGACCTGGCCATGGTGCAGTATGTAACAGTATGTAACAGGCACCACTCAGCCAAATGACCTGGCCATGGTGCAATATCTCTTCAGGCAGGTTGCCTCATGATGATTTGACATTCACTGCTCCCTGTGGATTGCCGGTACTGGGCTGCGGCGGGACAAGCTGGTCGTAGCTATGGACGAGAAACCGGAATGAGCAGCGTGTGTGCATGTGTGTGTGTGTGTGTGGGGGGGGGGGGGGGGGTAATACCACTGAAGTGACACAGAAGACGACACCATAAAAGAAAAAATAACTTTGGTTACATCGGTCAAGTAACTTTGCGTAATCTTGCAGACAGACAAACAAACAAACGCACCCAAAGACGCCAGCAAAAAACGGTCAAGTAACTGTGCGTAATCTTGCAGACAGACAAACAAACAAACGCACCCAAAGACGCCAAAAACACATACACAGGCTGAGATTTTTTTTTTAATGGGTCAGAGAGAGAGTGAACGGGAAAAGGCATTGAAGAGCATACGATGTTCAGACTATAGGGATATAATGTTTTAAATGAAATGTTGTCAGCCTCCCACGGGATGAGGTGTGCTGGACGGAAGAGGGATACTACAGGGTGAAGACGCTACTTTGTATTGCATCCCGAAAGACAGCCCCGCCCTGCTCAACATTTGCTGGTCTACGTGACATAAACCACGCACATTTTATTGTCTTCCATGAAGCCGTTGTTCCAACTCGTTGTGATTCGACCCCTCATTATGACGTAAATGGAGTCGTGTGGTGGTGGGGACAGCGCCTGCGCTTCAATACAGAGGGTCATTGCCATGGAGATTCTAAATGGGTCACAGAGAGAGAGAGAGAGAGGGGGGGGGGGGGGGGGGGGGAGCGCATAGCAAAGAGTGTTTATTATGGCTCGACATTTCTGATGCGTTCCAAATATTCGCGGAGTGGTTCAAAGAACAATTGTAAGTAATGTCATCTGTATTTCCTTTTCCACTCATTTTCCAACCAGATGACAAATATCAGAAATCAGACAAATTTCGTGCTGAAAGGTTCTTAAAGTCCTCTATGCCTGAAATATGTTAGTTCTTCAGGTAGATTTAAACGACAAATGTACCAGCTTCCTCTAATCGTTGACCGGAAAAGCGTTAATTTACATTAAGGTGTATGAAGGGTGTTGTAACATATTCCTCCATCCTGTCTCTCTCTCTCTCTCTCTCTCTCTCTCTCTCTCTCTCTCTCTCTCTCTCTCTCTCTCTCTCTCTCTTCCCCAGGGTTGGTGGGGGGAAAAAACATTTCTAAGTTGCTAATCTCATTACTCTGGTGAAATAAATTTTCGTTCGTTCGTTCGTCTCTCTCTCTGGTTAGGATAGAGCCGGATTCCTTGCGTTGACCTGCTGTATTTATCACAAACATGAATACTTTTCATGTTTATTTTATTGCCAAGCTTGAATGGATGGTTTCCTCTGTCAAGGCAAACGCGGATGAATAGGTTGATTTCATGCTAATAACTGCTTCTCCTCCTCCTCACCCCCCCCCCATCCGATAAAAGTCAACCTGAATATTGATGTTCATGTCTCTCTCTCTCTCTCTCTCTCTCTCTCTCTCTCTCTCTCTCTCTCTGTGTCTCTCTCTCTACACACACACACACACACACACACACACACACACACACACACACAGATACAACACACACATAGACACACAAATACATATGCACGCACGCACGCATGAACGCGCGCGCATACACACACACACACACACACACACACACACACACACACACACACACACACACACACACTGCGTGCTCACACTGCATCTGTCTTCCTTCCAGTTTCAGTTTCATCCAGATGTCACCGCGCGCAGACTAGTCTACATACACTACAGCACATCCGCTAAGTTTTGAGACCAACTGCCCATGAATTAAAACTGATGGGTAAATAAATTAATGACTAAGATGAGAGAATTGAAGAAGAAGAGGGTCTCGTGGCTACGACTTAGCAGATGTCTGACCTAGGCATTAGCTCAACGCGCTGGTCAGACCTTGGGTACCTACCTAACATTGGTTGTGCCATTGTGTAGTGAATGTACACATGTGTGTGGGGGGTGAGTGGGTATGGACCCGTGTGTGTGTGCGAGCACATGTGTGTGTGTGTATGATGTGCGCGCGCGTGCGTGCGTGCGTGCGTGCGTGTGTGTGTGTGTGTGTGTGTGTGTGTGTGTGTGTGTGTGTGTGTCCTCCCTGTCTCTCTTACTCTGTCTATCTGTCACTCAGATTCAGTTTCTCTTCTTTTTCTTCAATCTCTCGCGCACTCCATTTGTTTCATTTTGTTTCTTCCTCTGTCTTCTATTTATCTGTCTGTCTGCCTGTCTGTCTGTCTGTCTGGCTGCCTGTCAATCCGTCTGTCATCGGAAAAGGGACACAAGTTACTCATTTGCGCATGTTACTCATCTGTTCTAATGGAATATGGTGGCATTGGAATATAAGTAAGCAATGCGCGACCATAATGTAATCGCTACAAAATCATTCCTCGTTACAGTTTTCAAAGACAGGTGGAAGGTGTTTCTTTCTATGTGGACGGGTGTCTAAGATTTTTCTCCCCCGAATAATACGGTTCTCTTGCCGGAAGTTTTGTTGGCGTACTTTTCAATTTTAAACTGGAGGTCTGTAATCTGAAAAGACTTTAGGAGAGCTCTTTGCTTAAAGCATTTCTGGTCATTTGGACAGCAGCATCACTTATCCGAATGCCTGCAAGACCCACAGCCAAAGCCAAAACAGTGTTTCCGCCTAAATGGCCTAGAAATGTAGTTCTACCGACAACACTCTACTCAAAATACCACGATTCCAACTGAAACCTATGGTGATCGTTCTTTTTTTCTTTTCAGGGTCCGGTTTCTTGGTTTAAAATCTCAGTATCTTTGCGTAGTTCAAACTTTCTGTCTTCCTTCAAGGCATATTCTTAAACAATCCTCTCCACCTGTCAATAGCAGTTCTTTCTTTACCCTTCCTTTGCCCTTTACATTGATTCAGCGACTAACGTGTGTGTGTGTGTGTGTGTGTGTGTGTGTGTGTGTGTGTGTGTGTGTGTGTGTGTGTGTGTGTGTGTGTGTTGCGGGGAGGGAGGGGGGCGGGTGGTGGTGCATGTGTGTGTGTGTGTGTGTGTGTGTGTGTGTGTGTGTGTGTGTGTGTGTGTGTGTTGCGCATGCTGTGTGTGTCCGTTGATGTGCGACAGTGTGTGTATGTGTGTGTGGGGGGGGGGGGGGGGGGAGAGTCAATATGCACCTTGTTTGTAGATGCACGGTACTTATTGCAATATTCATCTCTTATTGGTTTCATTTATGTTTTCTTTAACCTTTTATGTATTTGTAAGCGTTTAGGTCTTATGATGTAAGACTAAGCGCCGTAAATAATCATTTTCATTATAATGATAATTATATTCATTAAGTGTATAATTTCATGAAGCTCTATGAGCACAGGGCGGTCTGTGTTGCAGATGGTATTGACCTCAAGAGCAGAATGGGGATCATCAGAGGAGATCAAGAGAAAGTGTATGTTGAGACGAACAAAATTTCAGATCCAAAACCAGAGTTCGTAACTTAGACGAAGCTGACAGGAACAATGTGTTTGTCAGACCACGCTTTCTCGTAATCACACACTTTCTCACACATTGCGAGAAAGCGTGTGGGGCGCGCCCACACTTTCTCGCAATGTGTGGGAAAGCGTGTGATTGCGAGAAAGCGTGCGCTGACAGCTTCGGATGATTCCTCGCAATTGTGAGAAAGCGTGGGAAGCCCCCCATATTTAAAAAAAAAAAAAACATTTAATTTCCCTTCGGGATTGTTTTATTCTCCTTCCAAATCATAAATCTAAGAGAGTAATAACAGAAAAGAGAGCTAGAGAGGCACGACGACGACAATAACACATCGATTATGATAATGATGACAGCATTAGCGACGACACGCCTTTGGTGATGAGACTTACATTAAAACGTATACTGACGTATTCATTGCATATTACTTGTGACTATAGCAATATAATTATGTCCTCCATGTATAATTTTGATTGTCGTCGTCGTGCCTCTCTCGCTCTCTTTTCTGTCATTACTCTCTTAGATTTATGATTTGAAAGGAGAATAAAACAATCCCGAAGGCAAATTAAGCCCCACACGCTTTCTCACAATTGCGAGAAATCATCCGAAGCTGTCAGCGCACGCTTTCTCGCAATCACACGCTTTCTCACACGTTGCGAGAAAGCGTGTGGGCTCCCTACACGCTTTCTCGCAATGTGTGAGAAAGCGTATGATTGCGAGAAAGCGTGGTCTAACAGTGTTCACAAAGCAGATGGTTCAGAGAAGACGGGAATACTGCTTCTCAATGAAACAGGATCTTCTTCCGATCTAGAACCGACAGTTAAAAAAAAAAAAAAGAAAGAAAGAAAAGAAATCTCCTGTGGTTTGGAAATTTCTGAACTAGTTTTACGTAGCAGCTGTTTTTGAGGTCAGTTTGCTAGTGGATCTCTTTTCGTACAGGGGGCAAGATCTAAAAGCGCAATTTGGATGTCCATGGTGGACTCTCTGAAAATATGCACAGACCCGCATCCTGGATAGGGAAAGGAATGTAGATTCTCATGAGAACATCTCCGATTAAGACCTTCGTGGAGTCTGCTGTCAAATTCTGACATGAAACTGATCCTGGCATTCAACTGGAAATTGTATTAAATGGATCCTGTCATTCAGCTGTAAATGGTATTAAATGGATCCTGGCATTCAGCTGGAAGTGGTATGGGACCTGGTCCACTCTGCTCAGTTGGCTGAGCACTGAACTTATATGTTCCTGCTGATCCTGAGGTTACGGGTTCAGATCTCCACTGGACCGTTTCGGAAAGGGGGGGGGGGGGGGGGGGGGGGGGTCCCTTCGGAGTTACCATTGGTTCTGACTCCATTTCCTGAAGAGTTTTTCAAATGAGACAAAAACTGAGGTTTTGTGTTTCAATGCACGTATTATATCTCGTACACATGTAAAGTTGCATCACCAGCTTTCGGAAGAGGTCAGTTTGGCTGTTGGTATGGATGACAGTTTGGCTGTTGGTATGGATGACACATACATAGCAGACAACTGGTGGGAAATTGAAAGAATGAACGAGAAAAAAAAAACGTAGTGACTGATAATGACTGAATGATACGAGAAACGACTGAATGCAGCGCCAGCAGGCAGCAGCTCTTCTGTCAGCTCTACGAAGGTAGGCAGCCCATTGTGTTAACGCCAGTGTGGATTGCAAAGTGCATAGCGATTGGTTTCTAACCCGAGGACTGTCGCTACATGAGGACTCTTCATAATTATGAAAGTCACTAACTCATCATATAGTATGCACCATGGCTCTATCAGAGGTTGTAATATGATTGTCACCAGTGCGCAGTATTCACAGCACCGTTTTAATTTTTTTCCTGGAAACAGATAGGAATCTACTTTCAGTCTTCGGACGGATTTGATAGAGAATTCATAACAAATATATGCGCATGCATGTGCCTTCTAGACGTGTAGACGTGTACTCTTGTTTTTCAACACACCAGACACCACATCAACAACAAACTGATCAGGTCGACGGACAAAGTAATAAACCAAGGATATTACCAGACAAAAGACGATGTTTCTCTAATAGCAGTGATATTTGTCAGTGATGGTAAAGCGAGTTTGTCGTTTGTTTCTTGCTTTTTTTTTTTTTTTTCCACCAAATTTTTAGGATGAAGGTTCCCTTAAGTCTTTCTCCGCCAATTCTGAGTGAATATAATCCCCAAAATGACTTTTTTGAGTCATGATATAGTTAGGCAATAAACCCTTACTGAAAAAGGCCGTTCTCCCCATTACACGAGTAACCATCTGAAATTATGACCACTAACAAGCAGCACATTACAAAGTGTGTGGGTGCATTGTGTGGAGAGGCTGGGAGAAGGACGAACAAAGTCGACGGAGGAGAAACAGATGAAGGATGAGGGGGAGGGGGGGGGGGGGGGGTCAAATTTTGCTGCCAAGGAAGGAACAATGTTCAATCTGTTGTTTGCGACTGTCATTTTCCCAGGAATAATAACATCAGTCTCCGTCCATTTTTCGACGTGCAGCTCTAAAACGCCGTTCCCATCACTTGGCAAGTTTAAGCGGAGATTATGACGTGCAAATCGCCAAATCATGGGCAGCAACCACGACATAATTACTACAAAAATATCATTGCCGGAGACAAATCACCCCGAGGAGAGCCCGATTTTCACTCGCTGGTTTGGAGTTTTCCTCAACATTGCCGACATTCTCGATATACTTTGGTAGTTATTTTGGTTTTGTTGTTGTTGTTTCTATCATCATAGTCCAGCTGACGACACAAACCCTTTTCGGAACTCTCAAAATCATGCAGAAAAAAAACACGATATTCCTAGGCTGATCATTTCTGTTATCCTTAATCTCACGAACATTACTGACTCTGGTATATCTTACTTCTGTGAAGACATATTGTGCACAAAATCCTTTCAAACAGGCGTCTGTCTTGTGTGTAAGTAAGTTACTCTGTCCTTCAATGTGCTCATAGACTGAATCTGCAGCAGCTCTGCCGGAAGATGAAAACATTTGTTTTCAAGGCCAAGTACTACAACAGCACACCTTGACAACAGTGGGTTCCTTTCGTGCAGATCTTTAAAGAAAGTTCGGATCCCTTCAAGCTCGCATTCGTTCACCCATTTTACTTACTTCTTTTTTTTTTTTTTACATTTTTACAGTTTTACAAACCTTTACATATAATACAGTTTCTGAAATTTTGACTGAGTACTATCAAAATGAGTCACCTAAATTTAGAGCAGAGTATTGCATGTTTATTCCTTCCCTTGCCTGATGGCATTATGGTTCGGGACATGAAAGAGTACTCTTATAACAGAATCTCTGATGACATTATGGTTCATGGAAGAGTATTCTTATAACAGAATCTCTGATGGCATTATGGTCCATGAAAGAGTACTCTTATAACAGAATCTCTGATGGCATCATGGTACACGAAAGAGTACTCTTATAACAGAATCTCTGATGGCATTATGGTCCATGAAACAGTACTCTTATAACAGAATCTCTGATGGCATCATGGTGCACGAAAGAGTACTCTTATAACACAATCTCTGATGGCATTATGGTACAGGAAAGAGTACTCTTATAACAGAATCTCTGATGACATTATGGTACAGGAAAGAGTACTCTTATAACAGAATCTCTGATGGCATTATGATACAGGAAAGAGTACTCTTATAACAGAATCTCTGATGATATTATGGTACAGGAAAGAGTACTCTTACAACAGAATCTCTCATGTCATTATGGTACAGGAAAGAGTACTCTTACAATAGAATCACTGATGACATTATGGTACGGTACATGAAAGAGTACTTATAACAGAATAAAAAATATATTCCTAATTCTGCATCATCTGTTGCTATGGAAGATGGCCGCCTGACAGGTAATGCTAATCAGTCAACAGCTATATCATGTAGACGGTACCCGTTTGCTGCTGCCATTTATTTTTTCCCGTGCATTTTTTGTGTTTGTACGATAGGCTAAGTATGTGAATAACTAGAAAACTGAAATTCATCTCGTAAAAATAATAGATATCTGTTACTTTTCAAAACAACATGAAAACTTTTCAAGATGCTGACATGGCCGAGAATACATATAAAGATAAGTAACACCGTTTTGAGAAAATAGACACATGAAATAATGAAATCGACGTAATCCATCCGTCTGCTGACCCAAATGAAATACAGATAATGTAAGCTGAAATTCATATTAATGAGACTACAACAACACTAGGTTTATCCAATAGAAAAGTCTGGTTATGTTGTGCTACTCACTACAAATGTTACACTATGAGTCAAATCTGCACCATGACGGAGTGAATCTGGTTTGATGAATCATTATTTCATTTCACCTCCCGACGTCCGGCGCAGGCTTAGTCTCGTGTATACTATCAGCACGTTTCAAGCTTACTGGTCACACACGTCAAGTGCATTCACGTTCTGAAACCCCCAGCCTCATAAACAGCTTCACCACTGCTGCTTCCGACGTTCCAACATGACGTGGTGGGTTTTTGTGAAGCTGGGTATCAGCAGAAGCAACAGCATTCTTCTGGCTTCAGTTCCCATCGCTCTGAACCACAAGGTCACATGTCTGATGTTGGTATGTTTAGTTGCGGTCTACGCATTAGTCTGAAGTTCAAAGACGCATGCAAAGAGTTTCTAAAGTTCGCATGGATCTGACAAAGTTTGTCAGCTTGTGCATTCCCTTCCTCTCGCCAGTCCAAAGTCTCTCACATATCTTTGAATTCCAGGTTTGATGCCTGTGAACGGAATGGGCACTTTGGAGAGTTCTTTCTGGAGGTAGTTTCCAGGAAGCTGGTTGACAGCGTCGATGCCCAGAATGTCAACATGACATTGAAGTCAAGCTGTCAGTGATTCTGGACCTTAGTACCTTTCTGATCCCCTGCAAAGGTACACTCTGTCTCGCTAGCTCTCCTTTTCTTCTGATGTTCGACGTCTCAGGGTACCTTATATCAGAATTAAGACCAATAGAAAAGTATTTTTCCAGGCTCACACTGGAACACACTGCCTGACAACTTCAGGCACTGCGACTCCCGTGCCTGTGTGAAGTCTTCCGCCTTACAGCTCATCTCTTCATGAACAGATCTGGCTGTGGATGTCCATATAAAACGGTATGTACTTCTGCACAAGTATGATAAGTTTGATTAGTGCGCACGTGTCTACGTTTGCGCTATTGTCGAGAAACGTGTAGCAGAAATGCTTGTTTGTCTGTTTTTATTTTCGTAGTTTCTTGAGTGCATTTTCGTGTGTATATGTGTATTACTGATGTAGTGTCTTATGCACAATTTTCTATGTATTGTATACAGTTATAGCCCTTTGCGGTCGACTGGGCTATAAGCAACATTACCTTACCTTATTGTATCACCACCACCACCATCATCATCATCATCATCATCATCATCATCATCATTGTAAAGCACCTACAGCAGTTTTTCTGGATAGTGTGCTATATATGTATCCACCGTTGCTGTTTATTTACATCCACTATTATTGAAATATTGTTAACATCAGCAAATTTTGTATCATTCTAAACCAACCGTCTGATTTACATTGAAAATGCCAAGAGCAGAAATGGGACACGAAGACGATACCAAAAATGTAACGTTAGGACTAGGAAACCCTCTAATAGAAAACCAGACGGTTCCGTTCAGTGGTATTGACGGTCTGTCAGAGAGAATGTACTTACACAGGGGATGGTTCGGAAGAAAGGGACAGAACCCGGCTGAAGCAGCACTGTTTTCGGATTTGCAGCCATCAATGAAAATCTGGAAGTCTGGAAATGTTTCACGTCATTCGGTCGCAGTATGTTTGATGGGCGCGTAACATAAATGATATCTTTGTTGTTGAAAGCAAGATCAAAACGTACAGACAGCGTTTCCAACGTCCATGGAAGACATAATGATATCTTTGTTGTTGAAAGCAAGATCAAAACGTACAGACAGCGTTTCCAACGGCCATGGAAGACATAATGATATATTTGTTGCTGACAGCAAGATCAAAAAGTACAGACAGCGTTTCCAACGTCCATGGAAGACATAATGATATCTTTGTTGTTGAAAGCAGGATCAAAACGTACAGACAGCGTTTCCAACGGCCATGGAAGACATAATGATATCTTTGTTGTTGAAAGCAAGATCAAAACGTACAGACAGCGTTTCCAACGGCCATGGAAGACATAATGATATCTTTGTTGAAAGCAAGATCAAAACGTACAGACAACGTTTCCAACGGCCATGGAAGACATAATGATATCTTTGTTGAAAGCAAGATCAAAACGTACAGACAGCGTTTCCAACGGCCATGGAAGACTATCTGGAAGCGTGGGCAGATCGGAAATGAGGCCAACGTCAATGTTGGCATCGTAGAATGGAGGAGGGGGTGGGGGGTGCGGAAACTGGACCGACGTATTGAACGACAGTTTTCTTCCAGTTTTGACCTCCGACGGAGAGATAACGTTTTCACCCGAGTCATTTGGCTGCTGGCTGGTTTGTCCCTAAGCAGGCGGACATAGAAAAGCTCTAAACTTGTTTAACATCCCGATGATGCTGTTTTTCAGAGGAGTGTTGAACTTTGGTGGGCGGAGATCTGCAGTCTGCCAAGGGCCTTTCTGCCTCTGTGGGTTCCAGATTGACAGTGCAGTCTTAAGCTACGCGTATACTTACATTGGATGCACGGCCGCTCACGTTTTCCGTCCGTCGGTGATTGTTCATGCTGCACAGACGGATGACCACACACTTTATCTGTCCATTGATGGCTGTTTGTCAGGAACAGAGAGAGAGAGAGAGAGAGAGAGAGAGAGAGAGAGAGAGAGAGAGAGAGAGAGAGAGAGAAGAGAGAGACAGAGACAGACTGACTGACTGACAGACTGACAGACAGACAGACAGACAGACAGACTGACAGACAGACATGTTCATTCTACATGGACGGATGATCACACGTTTTACCTGTCCATTGATGGCCGTGTGTAAGGAACAGAGAGAGAGTATGAAAGACAGAGACAGACAGACAGAGTGAAACAGACAAACAGAGACGGAAAGACAGGCGCAGATGGATCGACACAGAGAAACAAGACATAGGGACATAGGGACATGCAGACAGGCTGACTTTTCTATGTCCATCTTGCACTTCAACGCTTTAGACGAGGGGCATAACAATCGCGTTCACCCATGCAAAAGCTGAATTTCACGAGTGCGCCCACTCATTCACACATACCTGTCTCCACCGTCTCCTCCTTCTCTCCTGTCCACCTCCCTCCCTCTTCGTACCCTTCTCCTTCCCTCCTCAACAGAGAGAGAGAGAGAGAGAGAGAGAGAGAGAGAGAGAGAGAGAGAGAGAGAGAGCTGTGCTTGTTTTGTCGAAGAATGGATGATATCATCAGATCAATCTTCCTTGCCACAGTGTCCCATGCACCTGCGATTCTGCAGCGGTAGAGGTTGCAGCTTTATGGTCGATAAAAGGGTTATACCTTGATGCAAGCGCTGAACTGTTCATTATGTTTCTTGAGAAATACAGGTAATCAAATCACGAGAAAAGTTCAGTCCACTGACACGAACTAACAGGGAAGAAAGTATGACAGGCAGAAACAGAATCTTTCCGTGGAAGGTCGTCCGTGCTGGTCTAGTGGGTATACAGAGTAACTTACTGTGCATGATTTCTTTTGTCGGTACTGACGGAAAACGACAGTGGATGCACGTGATTGGTCTGAATTCACCTCAAGCTACATTCATACCAACACAGAAGGATGCACATGCACGCTTTTTCTGTCTGTCTGTGATCAAGGTTATTTTCACACTATGGGTGCAAATCTGTTTGTCTTTTAAATATTACGGTTACGGAAACTGTATCTGTTAATGTGACGGGCTAAACTTTAGGAGTGTACAATGTAGGTGGTGACACCCCACACATTGGAGTGCATTCAACACAGAGAGCTGTTCATTTCGCTTTCTTTTCCTTTCAGTCATGACACGATTTTACACGACATGTTTCCATGTCTGTCTATAAGCTGTCCAATACATTTACATCTAAAGGGGGCTGACATTGCTGCAGTCGTCCAAGCTCTTCCAATAAAGCCATGTTATCTGTGACCAGTTTCTGCGGTCCGCTCCATCTTTGCTGCAGAGAGTTTGTTCACTTTGGTCATGGTTAATTCACTTTGGTCATGGTTTATTCACTTTGGTCATGGGTTATTCACTTTGGTCATGGTTTATTCACTTTGGTCATGGTTTATTCACTTTGGTCATGGTTTATTCACTTTGGTCATGGTTTATTCACTTTTGGTCATGGTTTATTCACTTTGGTCATGGTTTATTCACTTTAGTCATGGTTTTTATTCACTTTAGTCATGTTTATTCACTTTAGTCATGGCTTATTCACTTTAGTCATGGCTTATTCACTTTGGTCATGGTTTATTCACTTTGGTCATGGTTTATTCACTTTAGTCATGGTTTATTCACTTTAGTCATGGCTTATTCACTTTGGTCATGGTTTATTCACTTTGGTGATGGTTTATTCACTTTACTCATGGTTTATTCACTTGGTCATGGTTTATTCATTTTGGTCATGGTTTATTCACTTTGGTCATGGTTTATTCACTTTGGTCATGGTTTTCACTTTTCATGGTTTATTCACTTTGGTCATGGTTTATTCACTTTGGTCATGGTTTATTCACTTTGGTGATGGTTTATTCACTTTAGTCATGGTTTATTCACTTTAGTCATGGTTTATTCACTTTGGTCATGGTTTATTCACTTTGGTCATGGTTTATTCACTTTGGTCATGGTTTATTCACTTTAGTCATGGTTTATTCACTTTGGTCATGGTTTATTCACTTTGGTCATGGTTTATTCACTTTGGTCATGGTTTATTCACTTTGGTCATGTTTATTCACTTTAGTCATGGTTTATTCACTTTGGTCATGGTTTATTCACTTTGGTCATGGTTTATTCACTTTGGTCATGGTTTATTCACTTTGGTCATGGTTTATTCACTTTGGTCATGGTTTATTCACTTTGGTCATGGTTTCTCACTCACCGTTCTGACAGACTTCCTGCTGCATAAATGGCACATAAAGTCGACGAGAAATAATGAAAACATAGACATACCCACCTGTAGACCTGTCTGGAACGGCATCGATCACCACATGCTCCGGTCAAGGTAAATGTATCATAACTGTATCCAGTGCCATACCTGTTAACGGACAAATGAAAATACACCTTCTTCAAGTCTATATCCACATACACCCTCTTCAAGTCTATGTCCACATACACCTTCTTCAAGTCTATATCACATACACCATCTTCAGGTCTATATCCACATACGCCATCTTCAAATCTATATCCACATATACCCTCTTCAAATCTATATCCACATACACCCTCTTCAGGTCTATACCCACATACACCCTCTTCAAATCTATATCCACATACACCCTCTTCAAATCTATATCCACATACACCCTCTTCAAATCTATATCCACATACACCATCTTCAGGTCTATATCCACATACACCCTCTTCAAGTCTGTATCCACATACACCATCTTCAAGTCTATATCCACAATTTTAGTTGTATCCCTAACTTAAATGGACGAATAGAATCACGCCTTAACATGGACGACTCTGGTCTAATTACAAGAGAGCGCTTTTTCAGCTCACAGTATTTCACCTCCACAATATGTTAAAAAAAAATACAATGATATACCGGAAACAATTACAACTTTCATAAAAAGCATTACCAACCAAATCCTTAACTTTTCTGAAGAAAAAAGAGCTTGCATAAGAAACTGGGGCTTAAAGCATTTCATTTCTATAACAGCTTTAGATAAACACAGTGAATAACCAAAATAGTTACAACTGTCATCAAAGTAAAACACATAATTAACTATTTCTGAAAAGATACTATTCGTGCCTCCCTCTAAGCACAGCAAGTTTTTGTTTCCGGAGAAATAGAGCACAAAGTCGTCAAAATAGATAGATGAATAAATAATTCAGAACAGTGGCAAATAAATTTTGATATATTAAGATTAATGCTAAAAAAAATGCTGGAAACAGGAAACTGCCTTGGGGAACACCCAGTCCCTGATCATAATTGCCAGATAGAGTGGAATCAACACAGAATGGGAAAGGTTCCGTTAGCCAGAAAGTTTGGGATGAAAACTGACCCCCCACAGACTGTGGAAGTCGGACAACCTGCCAAACGTCCTTGTAGTGTCCTTCACCTTTTCCCAGATGACAAGAAATGGCAATGACACGTTGTTTGCTCAAAGCAAGCTTCGAATTGAAGCTTCAAGGGGATCAGTTTGTCGGAGCGCAGTGTGGTGTTTACGGAAACAGCTTTGTTCTTTGGCGATAAGCCCGTCGTCAGTTTCTCATTTCCACATGAGACGTGATTCATCACATTTTTCCCCTTCCTGTGATCGGACGAGATGCAAAAACGAAGAACGGTGGATCCATGAATTGAAGGAATAAACAGAACGATTGAAATGATAAAACGAAAATGAAGAATGTTGAAATAATAAGCAGAACAATTAAAATGATAAATGAAAATGAAACAGAATTGACCAGATTTCATTGATTGTGGCTTCATCTAAACCAACAGACCAACTGATCATTCATTTTTAATTGTCTGGGCGTGTAGTGTGGCATGCTATCAAGGTGGTGGTGGTGCTCTGTGCGTGCGTGCGTGCGTGCGTGCGTGCGTGCGTGCATGTGTGTGTGTGTGTGTGTGTGTGTGTGTGTGTGTGTGTGTGTGTGTGTGTGTGTGTGTGTGTATGTGTGTGTATACACATGCACGCGCGCACCACCCCCCCCCCCCCCCCCCACACACACACACACACACGCACACACGTACACACACACGCGCACACGCATTCAGGGAGGGCAGACCAAAGTGGAAACAAAACGTGCAGAATCCAAGATCAGCTAATCACTCAATCATGACACCCAAGCTGAAACTTTGACATGATAAAGGGACGTCTAGTTTAGTCAGAACTTATGTTCATAAATATATCAACCCATTGTCAAATTAGTCAGAACATATGTTTATAAATATATCAAACCATTGTCAGTTTAGTTAGAACATATGTTTATAAATATATCAACCCATTGTCAATTTAGTCAGAACATATGTTCATAAATATATCA
>JADBJO010002193.1:112500-130000 GCA_016801955.1 Conus betulinus
GTTTTCGTATGCAGACTACTCACACAAATACATTCACACATAGAGACACACACAGACACACACACACACACACACACACACACACACACACACACACACACACACACACACACACACACACATACAAAGTCGGGGGAAGGGGGGAGGGGGGCAGGGGGCGATTGTAGAACCAAAACGTGCAGGATTAGAGCTAACCAATCACACAGTCACTGGTACCCTAACGATGATGAAGGCACGTTTTTTTTTTTTTCAAGTAGAACATTTGTGCTTCTAGATATATCAACCCATCTTCACCATTCTCTTTTCGTTTTAACACACTGTATACTGAGTCAAAGAGAAAATGTTTGTAACTCTACTGAAAGATTAGAATTCAAACAGAGCCATATTACTTACCCTGATTTCAAACCAGTGTGTGTTGGTGTTGTTGTTGCTGCTGCTGCTTTTGCTGTTGCTGTTTCAGATGATTTTTAGCGTAAATAGCAACTGTACCATTATACCTATTTTTCTCTTCTCCGACATTCTCCAAAGTTCAGTTTGCAAGTGAAAAAGAAAATTCCCACCAACTGATCGGGCCGATTTCACACTGGTAACTTAATCGCCCCGGATCCATCACTAACCCTGGCTCTCTTTACAAGGACATGCCAAGTAACGCCAGGGAGGTACTTTGTGAAATTCCATCTTTGTCGACTTCGCCTGTCTGACTGAGGGTTATTCTGTGAAGCGATTTCCCGTGGAAGTTTTTAAGTAACATAATATTGCCGTCCTGTCTTCCCCCTCCTTCTGGGCATCAGGGACTTGTCTCGAGTATTTACACTCTCTCAAACTTCTGTACTACATGACGAAAGTAAATCTTGTTGAACAATCAGCTTCAATTTGTGATCAAAAAACTTTTTTTTTCAATGTCTGACGTATGTCCAGCATCAGACTGAAAAAGACTTGAAACTTTCCTCTGTGCAGAAAGCATTATGTGTCTATACTGTTTAGTTAGACACTGGTAGTTTTGTTATTCACCTCAAACTTTTAAACCATAACAAAGAACACTAAAAGCCAGTTAGCAACAAAGTATATCTTTTGGAGAGAAAAAAAGAAGCAACATGTTGTATTTTTTCTGCAAATGGCATTATTTACTTGAGTGAATCCATAGAAATAAATACACAGAGTCTGTCAGTCTATGCAAATACTTGAGGACTGGCAGATCCATCATTAGACTATGGCTCAGACAACACAATCTATTTCAAGGCTTTGTACCAACATGGGTCAACGTCCTTGTAATGGATAAAAACTCCTAGAAACCTATCTGGAAGGGGAAGAAAAGAAACTCCCAATCACAAAACCGATCAAAGGCAGTGTGGAGTTGTTTCCCTTTGATGACGAAATTCTGAAGGAAAAAAGTCTGAATAATAGGCTTTTTCGAAAATGACCAGGAAAGGACAACAGCACTGGAGAGCTGACAAAGTGTAAAGTGCAATGGAACAGTTATAATCCTACCGACCAAAAGCACCATGTCAGGAATGTCATCATCAGTTGGTTCCATTTGTGTTTGAGGAAGCGAAAAGAGAAGAGCCACTAGATCAGTTACTTTCAAGCATGTTAAAAAACGGCTTAAAACTTGATTTATTTCCCACAGCATGTTTCTAGAATCCTCTTACAGCGAAGTAACAAGCATGAAGTTACGGTCCCGCTGAAAGCTTCCCACTTGTTGCCAAGTCACACCCACCCGAAAGTGAGTGTGCATGATTGAAACCAAGCAAAACCTTCGCCATTAAAAAAAGTACTCTGTTCAGTTAAATCCGGATCTCTGAAAATTCTTGCCAGGGACATAAACTAATGTAGACAGAGATTCAATTGTGAATGAATGCGAATTTTGTACTTTTAACTATCATCGTTATGAAATTGAAAATGAAATGAGGCAGGGAACAGTAAACAAGTAGGGTAACTTTTGCTCCCGTAAGAAAACCTAACACAGAGTAACTTTTATTCAAGACTGGCACAGCCTTTTAAACTTGAATAAAGTCAGACAAATACAAAGACGAGCAAGCTAATTATCGTTATGATTATGCCCTTCTAGAAGCGATTGTGCCATACTAGACCTACATTGTACAAGCCTTATGGATAACTTCCAAAACCAAGTTTGTATCGTAAACAACCTACTGCGGCTTCGCCTCAAATCTGCTCTCTCTCTCTCTCTCTCTCTCTCTCTCTCTCTCTCTCTGTGTCGTCCTGTTACGGACTTTTTATCTATCCTCTTTAGGTTCTGAATATTTGTTACAATCATGACTGATGTTAAATTTATTTCTACTGCTTTATTTTGTTTGTCATTTTGTCAATACTATTATTCATGTTACCTTGAATAAAGATTTTTTTTTAGTCTACAAGTGTATGTGTTGTTGAAAAGCCAAACCGAGACATACTGTCCCAGTGTGGTGCTTCGGTAGAACATGAAAAAAAGCCGTGGTGTGCTTTTTTTCGCATGCTGCTGCCATCTCCTTCACCTTTTCTCCTCTGCCACCACCTCTTCCTCGCCTTCACAGCCTTTCTTCTTGTTCACAGCTTCTTGGTGACGACGATGACGAAGGAGATAATGGTGACCGTCGTTTGGTTCGGTTTGTGCGGGCTGCATGTGTCGCTAGTCTCTGGCTCCTGTGTCTGTTCAGTGCGCGTTTCTCTGCTCTGTTCTCTGCCCCTTGGTTTGTTGGAGGATTGGACTGTCCAGATATGCCGAGTGGTGAACTCCATCAGCGCTTGTGGCCATGTAGGCTGATTGTCCTGTAATGCTCATAGCCACGTGCTTGTGACTATGCTTTAAGCTATTATGTTCGTTGTCATGTAATTGTCCAGCGGCGCTTCTAACCATATGCTTGTAGCCCCTGTGTTTGTCCAGTAATAATTGTAGTCATGTCTTTATCCACTGATACTTGCAGCAACACATCTGCGCAGTTATGCATTTGTACAACGATGCTTGAAGCAATACACCTGTGCAAGAATGGTTGTAGTCGTGTGTTTCATGCAATGGTGCATGTAGCCATCTATTTGCTCAATGATGCGAGTAGTTATGTGTTTTATACAATAAGATTTATTGCAATGAATCAGCGCAGTCATGCTTTGTAGTCATGTTTCTATCCAGCAACTCTTGTTTCCACGTATGTGTACCCGTGTCTTTGTACGGTAATGATTGCAGCCATATATTTATGTGATAATACTTTTTATCATATGTCTGTGGCCATTTATTTGCCCAATAGTTTCCTGGCGCCGTTTTTTTCTGTTTAGTAATTCCTGTGGCATTGTGTTTTTTTTTTTTCCAAAAATGCTTATAGCTTGTAGCTTCGTATGTTGTTTGATACTTTTTCTAGCCATGTATTATCTTAATGATGCTCTATGCCATGTATTTTGTTCAATAATGCTTATCGTCATTTATAATTTAATAATGTTTGTAGTCGAGTTTTTCGCTGATAATGTTTGCAGCATAGACAGATGGACAGACAAACAGACAGACAGACAGACAGACAGACAGACAGAGACACAATCAGAGATAGTTTTTGTCCAGTAATGCTATAACCATGTTTTTGAGTAGTATAATCCTTGTTGGCTACCATGCGTTTGTGGCTATGTATTTATGTAATGTTGCTATGTATTTATTTTGGCTATATTTTTTGTCCTATGTTTTGTCCAGTAGTGTTTGTGGCTATGTATTGTACAATAATGATTGTAGTTGTATAGTTGTCTAATACTGCTCAAAGCTATGTATTCGTGAAATGTTAGTCACTATGTGCTTGTAGTCATGTACTTGCGTAATGCCTGTAAAAATGTACTCGTATTCATGTATTCACGTAATGATGCATGTAACCACGTACTATGCCAACAATGCTTGTAGCCATGTGTTTGTCAAATGACGGCTGCAGCCTTTGATTTGTGCAAAAATGCTTGCACCACGTCATTTTATTTATCAAAAATAAAACCTTTCAGCCACGCAATGATACAACAATGAGTGTAGCCATTAATTTACACAATAAAGCTTGTGGTTTGATTAAACCCAGTCTTTTACCTTTGACACAGGGAAAGTTTGGCCGAAGCGAAGCTTTCGGCCTCCATCCAGAGGCCTTCGTCAGCGCCGAATGTCTCGCTGAGTGAGTTGGGTTCGGTGTCCGCGATCTAGAGATGAACTCGAGTCACGCGACCGAACAAAGAAAGTGTAGGCTGCTGGTAGGTTATGTCGCCCCCGGTCTTGGTTGAGGGAAGGAGATGTGGCCGCGATGTAAATGGCCTCCTTTACTCCTTTTTGGAACCATTTAGGTTCCTGGTCCAGGACGCTGACATTGTCCCGGGAGAACTCATGTCCGCTGATGTTCAAGTGTTGTCCGACTGGTGATGATTCTCTCTTGTGTTCTTTGATGTGGAGTTTCAATTTCCTTTCTGTTTCTCCGACGTATGTCTGGTCACAATCTCCACTCTGGATCTCGTAGATTGCCCCTGATCGTTCTAGTTTGTCCACTTTGTCCTTTGGGGCCACTAGTCTGCTTCTGATGGTGTTGTAGGGCTTAGAGTAGACCACCATGCCATTCTTCCTGATCTTGCGGGAGAGGGCTTCCGTCACACCCTTGACATAGGGGATGGTGACATGTCCAAGGGTGGGGCTTGTTTTCTTGGTGGAGGGGTGGGGAGCGGTCTTCTTGCTTCCTGGTAAGTCCCAGGCCCATTGGGGTAGCCTGAGATGCTCAGCACTTCCCGAGGTGGCGGAGTTCCTCTTCACGGTTTGACTGGGTGGAGCAGATGGTATTTGCTCGGTGACGTAGGGTTCGGATCACTCCCAGCTTGTGTTCTAGGGGCTGGTGGCTGTCGAACTGGAGGTGCTGGTCAGTATGGATTGGTTTCCTGTTCAGTTGGAATGCTAAGGAGTTCCCCTCTCTGGTGATCTGGTGTCCGGCATGGCGATGCTGCCGTCCTCTTCCACTTCCCTGGGGAATTTTATGGCCGGGTGCTGTTCGTTCGGGTGGTTTGAGAATTCATCTACCATCTCTGTCTTCAGTAGGGCCATAGTGCTGTCCATATAATCTGCCCCAGTAGTGGGGTGGGGAGTGGAAGGTGGCCAGTGTTTTTTTTTTCTATTTTGTGGTTGTTTATTCTTAAGATTAAAGCGTCTAGCCACTGCTGTAAGTAGCAACACCTACAGCCATTTATTTGTGCCAAAAAAGGCCCTTGTAACCATTTTGTTGGATTATTACTTGCAGCCACATATTTGTGCGTTAAACCTTGTGGCCACGGATTTGCGCAATAATACTTGTAGCCAGGGATTTGTGCAATAAATACTTGTAACCACGGATTTGAGCAATAAAACTTGTAGCCATGGATTTGTGCAGTAATACTTGTAGGCACGGATTTGTGCAATAATACCTGTAGCCATGTATTTGTTCAATAAAGCTTGAAGCCGGGGTTTTGTATAATGATGTTTGAGCCATATGAAGTATGTTCACAACTGATCGCTGCCATTTTTTTTTCTTGCGCCGAGTTTGGGCGGAGGCTGGTCTTAAAAAAAAATAACGTATTAACTAGAAATGATCAACAGACAAAGAAACATATTTCATAATGAATTCGTCGTTCCCCAGACTTGCACCAATTATCTAGCACTTAATACCAATCAACTAATCGCCTGACACCCTGAGCCTGACATCTGACATTCAAAGCCAATTAGACATCTGCTACTTTCTATCGAGAAGCGGACATCTCTCATTTGACGGTCAAGCGAGCATCTGACACTCATTAGACCTCTGCCAGTAGAAAGAGGGCACCTGACAGTGAAAAATGGTCGTTAGAGACTTCAGAAGGCTCAATACGTCGTCGAAGGCAGACGACTGTGGACCCCAAAAGAGACGGTCACATGTACAGAGAGCACATCCATCACTGCTGGCGAAGATTTACTGCTTTGATTAATCAATGGCAGGCCCAGTAAGTTCTCTTCTAGTACCACAGAGGCACAAATCTTCTCACCAAAAGTTCACACTGTTACTATCACTTCGCGGATACATACATGCACGTACTGTCAATATGCACAGCTACATCAGAAGTATGGAAGAAGAATTTCGTGAAGTCTTTGGATTGACGTTTTAGTTCTTATATATCATGTACTTCGCCAGCCCCCGAGTGTCATCTCAGAGATGGAAGCACTCTCAGTTTTATTTACAAAATGAAGGATCCTAATAGATAAAAAGAAAAATAAAACAGAGAAAGAAATAGAAACCAAAAGTTGAAAAAAAAAATCTTAAATTAACAAAATTGAGAAATGTTGAATCAATATATAAATCAATAAATTGAAACTGTTTCGTTTGTTTCCATGTTCGTTGATTGCTGTTATTTGTTTGCTTGTTTTGTTGAAAACAATATCGAATTCAACAAATTGAAATTATTTTTGTTTATTAGGCTGTTTGTAGTTTTGTTTGTTTGCTTGTTTGTTTTCTTTTGTTCTGATAGTTTAAAATGTCTAGGGAGAATCACGAAAATGGAATTCCATTGAGATCAGTCAGGATTTAACTAACTGCTAATGGTATCAACACCGCCATCATTCCATCAGAAGACGCTTAACACTAGGGGCTTCGTCCACAGCACGCACCTTGGGATGTGTCCATTTTCAGATTACGGAGAGGAGGGAGCGACCTTCGTGCCACCTGCCGGAGTGGCCCTGCATTCCTCTTCTCTGGATGTCTGCTCAGCTAGGAGGATAAGCGCTCGGTCAGGCAGGGTCTGGATTTAAAGTGACCAGTTCAGAGGCCTTTCAGATGTTACTTAGCCTTGGGTTGATTGGCAGGAGCACGTAACTCAGGCTCAACTGGGATTTAGTTGATTCCTTTAAAGGCCAGCCGACCACGTGAACCATACTGGGAATGAAAACGTGTTAGAAACAACCCCCTTCACAGATGCCTTTCAAAAAGTAAATAAGTAAATAGAGAAAGAAAGAAAAGAATCAAGGTTAAATGACAAAGATCCATTCTTGACATTAACACAATCAAAAATCAAGTTCCTTACATCAACGCGTCATTTCATAACAGACTGGTGCAATACCTCGCGACAAGGTTCTACGTAATCCAGAGCACTGGCTTTAATGTAGTATAGGTGCATGTAGTTTCGATACGCCTTTCCAACGGACTGCGTCTGGGGTCCCTGTTTTGAAATATGAGAGGGGTTCAATTCATTTCAATTCAGTCCAACTTTGTTAATTGTCTGGCCGACCTCATAGGGGAGAGGAGGGGGGGGGGGGGTGCATTAGGGCCGTCACATCATCAAAACCTATCCATGCATGTTCACTCGCAATAGAAAAGAGGAAGTAATAAACCAGTTTATTCAAAATATCTCAAAACGGGAAGCACGTTCGACCTGTTTTCACACTGTCCTTCCATTCTATTTGTGTTGAAGATAAGTACGTACAATCTCTTTCAGGGAAGGTCTGTTACACGGACAGCCTTAGGAAGGGATGGCTTGAGGGCAGGGGGATAGCGGGGGTGGGCAAGAAGAACGTGGGTGGAGAGCATTAACCCGGAAATGGAAGAGCCAGCTGATCTAAAGTTCTAAGCAGAAATGTACACACACGGAAGTGAATGCGACTGGCCCATTTACATCCGAGCACTCCAAATCAGTTCGGGTCTTGTTGTACAGCCCCGATACAAACCTTACAAGGGTTGTTAAAATACAAAAACGGGATCGACCGTGCAAATATTTTTTCAATCTGATCTAAAAGACGATTCTGCTTTCAATTTCAAGAAATGCGCTAAACACCATCATTACGATTATGTATGATCATACAG
The DNA here is from genome assembly GCA_016801955.1 of Conus betulinus. Lineage (NCBI taxonomy): Eukaryota > Metazoa > Mollusca > Gastropoda > Neogastropoda > Conidae > Conus > Conus betulinus. The sequence goes on from JADBJO010002193.1 coordinate 120,291, forward strand.
TGCTAAATCTATTGATTTCTTGTAAACACACACACACACACACACACACACACACACACACACACCTTAAAAAATGACGTCCAAGAGATTATCCCTGAAAAGGTTTTTTAAGGTATCTGATGTGTAGTGCCTACGTGGACAAATCCCAGCATTGAATGAAGAAAAGGGAGGAGTAGCTGACCATGCAGTGTGTGCTGTGTACACTTCCATCTGTTAAAAGGGGATGATGGAAGCAGAATGAATGTGTGACCCCTGGACAGCCTTTCTAACACAGCCTCCTCCTTGCGTCCCCCAACACAGACAGGAGGAACTGTTCTGGATCAGAGCGCGTTTCCAAAAGTTTGTTTTCTATTTGACCGTTCCCATTCTCATGCCAGAGAGGAGAGAGAGAGTTTGTCGTTTGGTTTTCAGACCTTTGCAATGGATAGGAAATATAGAGGTTTATCAGCAACGGTGATCTTGGCGATGCGGTCAGCTGTTCAATTCCCTCCAGCACCGACACCGCCAGTAACCCAGGCAAAAACAATGACGTGACTGTCGGTTGTCACAAAGGTCGTGTCGTGTGTGTGTGTGTGTGTGTGTGTGTGTGTGTGTGTGTGTGTCTGTGTGTGTGTGTGTGTGTCTGTCTGTCTGTCTGTCTGTGTGTCTCAGTGTGTGTCTGTGTCTGTGTCTGTATGTGTGTGTTTTATATATCTCTACCAGTCTTACATCTTCCCTCTTTTCAAAGCGGAATCTACCAACTTTATGCAGTGTTCTGCATTCTACAGTGCTCACGTTCGACCGACTTTAAGGGATTTCCTTTCATGCTGTTACGTTCTATTTAGTTTAGAGGTAAATGCGTTAGATCTCTTTCCAGGGAAGATCTGTTATACGTACAGCCTGAAACAGGGATGGAGGATATAGGCAAAGAAATCGGGGTGTCTAGTTTTAACCCAGAAATGAGATAGGCAGAAGAATCGGGGTGTAGAGTTTTTAACCCAGAAATGAGATAGGCAGGAGAATCGGGGTGTCTAGTTTTAACCCAGAAATGAGATAGGCAGAAGAATCGGGGTGTAGAGTTTTTTAACCCAGAAATGAGATAGGCAGGAGAATCGGGGTGTCTAGTTTTTAACCCAGAAATGAGATAGGCAGAAGAATCGGGGTGTAGAGTTTTTAACCCAGAAATGAGATAGGCAGGAGAATCGGGGTGTCTAGTTTTAACCCAGAAATGAGATAGGCAGAAGAATCGGGGTGTAGAGTTTTTAACCCAGAAATGGAAGTGCCAACTGACCTGAGTCCTAAGCAGAAATGCAAACACACGGAAACGAGTGTGACTGACTCATTTTTAACCCGAGCATTCCGAGTCAGTTAAGGTCATGTTGCACAGCGCCGCCGAAAACCCTATCGGGGTTGTTCAATTAGGAAAACAAGACTGCGCAAGTAAATTTAAAAAAATTGGATCTAAAAGACGGCTCTACTTTCAATTTCAAGAATGAGCTGAACACGTTCATTACGATTATGTTAAATCATACAGTACCAAGCCAGGTGATTTCTGGTAAAAACGTGAAAATCACGTCTAAGGGAACAACTCTGAAAAGGTTCTTTAAAATTCAGCAATGTGTCGTGTAGTGCTGTGCTCATGCCGTGCAACGCCAAGCCTTCAATAAAGATAGGCAGGAGGGGGGGGGGGGTAGAGTTTTAACCCAGGGGGGGGGGGGGGGGGGGGGGGGGGGGGGGGGGGCTTAGTACAGAATGGTTCACCACACAGTATACGCTGTGGCACAGTTTCATCTTTTAAAAGGTGATGGTGAATGCAGAATGTGTGACCCATGTACAACCTTTCGAACACAATCTGACCCATGTACAGCCTTTCGAACACAATGTGTGACCCATGTACAGCCTTTCGAACACAATGTGTGACCCATGTACAGCCTTTCGAACACTATCTGACCATGTGCAGCCTTTCGAACACAATGTGTGACCCATGTACAGCCTTTCGAACACAATGTGTGACCCATGTAAAGCCTTTCGAAACACATGTGTGTGACCATGTACAGCCTTTCGAACACAATGTGTGTCCCATGTACAGCCTTTCGAACATAATGTGTGACCCATGTACAGCCTTTCGAACACAATGTGTGACCCATGTACAGCCCTTTTTTTTTTTTTTACACAATGTGTGTCCCATGTACAGCGTTTCGAATACAATGTATGACCCATGTACAGCCTTTCGAACACAACGTGTGACCCGTGTACAGCCTTTCGAACACAATGTGTGACCCATGTAAATCCCTTCGAACACAATGTGTGACCCATGTAAAGCCTTCCGAATACAATGTGTGACCCATGTAAAGCCTTCCGAATACAATGTGTGACCCGTGTACAGCCTTTTGAATACAATGTGTGACCCATGTACAGCCTTTCGAACACAATGTGTGACCCATGTAAAGCCTTACAATGTGTGACCCATGTACAGCCTTTTGAATACAATATGTGACCCATGTACAGCCTTTCTAACACACACTCTCCTCCTTGCAGTCCCCTAAAACAGACAAGAGGAAAATGTTCAAGGTCAGGGCGGATTTCGAAAAGTTTGTTTCCTATTTCGTTCTTCCAGTTTTCATGCCAAAGATTATTCACATAATGTTTGATCTTGGCTTCTATATCTTTGCAATGAATGAGTGATTTAAAGTTTTTCAGCAACGGCAATAATGGCAGTGCAGTCAGCTATTTCATTCCCTCCAACACCAGCACGGCCAGTAACCCAGGCAAAAACAATGTTGTAATCGTCGGTTGTCAGAAGGGTCGTGTGTGCATGTGCGTGCGTGTGCGTGTGTGTGTGTGTGTGTGTGGTCTTCATTTTGTACCTCTACAGTGTACGTCTTCTCCCTCTTCAGTAAGGAACCCCTCAGCTCTGCCCTGTATGACTCTGCACAAAACAAAACACTCCACAGTGCTCACGTTCAGGCGATTTTAACGGATTTCCTTTCAGGCTGTGGTTCCATTCTGTTTGTTTTAGAGATACTGCATTCAATGTTTTCCAGGAAGGTTTGTTATACACACAGGCTAAAGCAGGGATTGGGAGGGGAGTAGAGGGGGTGGGCAGGAAGAATGAGTATGGAGAGTATTATCCAAGGAATGAAAGTGTCAGCTGACCTAAAGTTCTCTAGCAGAAATGTAAACACACGGAAGCGAGTGTGACTTGCTCATTTTATATCGAGCATTCCAAGTCAGTTCATGTCATGTTATACAGCCCCGCCACAAACCCTGTCAAGGTTGCTAAAAAGAGAATACAAGACGGGCGCAGAAGGCAGATCCACATTCAATTTTCAAGAATTAAGATATACACCTTCATTACGATTGTGTCCTATCATCTAATTTGAAATCTATTGATCTCCGTGAAACCTTGAAAATCGTCTCGAATGGGGGAACATCTGTGAAGAGGTTATTTGAAGAGTATGTCGTACAGTGCCTATGCGTGCGACTCCCAGAATTCAATAGCAAGGGAGTTAAGCTAAATGGCTCACCACACAGTATGCCATGTAGAGCAGTTTCATCTTATAAAAGATACTGGTGAGCGTAGAGCGTGACCCGTGTACAACCTTAACACAGTCTCCTCCTTGCAGTCCGAAAAAACAACACAGGAGGAATTTTTCTTGGTCGCAGCTGATTTCGAAAGTTTGTTTGTTTTATTGTTCTAGTCCTCTTGCCAGAGATTTTTTTTTTTAATCTAAGTTTGTCCTTTCGCCTTCGGGTCTTCGCAACGAAGGAGGGGTTTAGATATTTGATCAGCCCTGGCGATCCCTTCAACTGCAGCTAAGCCAGTACTCCATGCAAGAACAATACTGTAACCATACGGCTTTCAAACAGGAAAAACAGTCAGTAGTAGTAGTAGTAGTAGTAGTAGTAGTAGTAGTAGTAGTGTGTTGTGTGTGTGTTGTTGTTGTTGTTGTTTTCATTATTATTATTATTGTTTTCGCTATTCGGAATTTGTTATGAACTTTATTCCTTCATTACTTTCTAGAATTAATATGCATATCTATATACTTATTAGATTGTTCAGTTGTATCTTTCAGTCTTTATTATCATAATGATCAGTATTTTTATTCTTATATTATCATTATGAACATTAATAATAGTAGGATGAGTGCTAATAGATTTCTTAGAATGTATCTTCCTATTTTTTCCTTTATTGTTATTATTATTAATTTTATTATTATCATCATCATCATAAATTTATATAATATTACCATCATTGTTGTTGTCGTCAACAACATAGTAGTAGTAGTAGTAGTAGTAGTAGTAGTAGTAGTAGTAGTAGTAGTAGCAGCAGTAGCAGCAGCAGCAGCAGCAGCAGTAGTTTCAAATCATTATCATACGATTATAGCCATCATTTTTTTCCTCTACGAAAAGCAGATAGAGACGGCTGAGGCAACACATTTATAATTCTTGTATATATTTTGTGAAATGACGGAACTATTTGACAGACTTCTTTTCTGACGGTCAGTGAACTGGCACAGTCTCTACAGAAGGAAGCAAGATCAAAACATATGCTTGGAATGTCCATAGGGGGGTGTTCGGAAATCGGAGGAGAGTCGGGAACAACTCTCTGATTTACCTTCACATTTTACATGCAAGGATGGATGAAGGTTCCAACGTTCCCATGAAGGTATTTTACATCATACTGTTATAGGGAGACGGTGGGGGTATTGTAGGGATACTGTTATAGGGAGACGGTGGAGGTATTTTACGTATGCTGTTATAGGGAGACGGTGGGGGGAATTGTACGGATACTGTTATAGGGAGACGGTGGGGGTATTGTACGGATACTGTTATAGGGAGACGGTGGAAATATTTAGGGATACTGTTATAGGGAGACGGTGGGGGTATTGTAGGGATACTGTTATAGGGAGACGGTGGAGGTATTTTACGTATGCTGTTATAGGGAAACGGTGGGGGTATTGTACGGATACTGTTATAGGGAGACGGTGGGGGTATTGTACGGATACTGTTATAGGGAGACGGTGGGGTATTGTAGGGATACTGTTATAGGGAGACGGTGGAGGTATTTTACGGATACTGTTATAGGGAGACGGTGGGGGTATTGTACGGATACTGTTATATAGGGAGACGGTGGGGGTATTGTACGGATACTGTTATAGGGAGACGGTGGAAGTATTTTAGGGATACTGTTATAGGGAGACGGTGGAGGTATATTTTACGTATGCTGTTATAGGGAGACGGTGGGGGTATTGTACGGATACTGATACTGTTATAGGGAGACGGTGGGGGTATTGTACGGATACTGTTATAGGGAGACGGTGGAAGTATTTTAGGGATACTGTTATAGGGAGACGTTGGGGTATTGTACGGATACTGTTATAGGGAGACGGTGGGGGTATTGTAGGGATACTGTTATAGGGAGACGGTGGAGGTATTTTACGTATGCTGTTATAGGGAAACGGTGGGGGTATTGTACGGATACTGTTGTTATAGGGAGACGGTGGGGGGGGGTATTGTACGGATACTGTTATAGGGAGACGGTGGGGGTATTGTAGGGATACTGTTATAGGGAGACGGTGGAGGTATTTTACGGATACTGTTATAGGGAGACGGTGGGGGTATGTACGGATACTGTTATAGGGAGACGGTGGGGGTATTGTACGGATACTGTTATAGGGAGACGGTGGAAGTATTTTAGGGATACTGTTATAGGGAGACGGTGGAGGTATTTTACGTATGCTATTATAGGGAAACGGTGGGGGTATTGTTACGGATACTGTTATAGGGAGACGGTGGAAATATTTTAGGGATACTGTTACAGGGAGACGGTGGAGGTATTTTGCGTATACTGATACAGGGAGACGGTGGGGGTATTTTACGTATACTGTTACAGGGAGACGGTGGAGGTATTTTAGGGATACTGATACAGGGAGACGGTGGAGGTATTTTAGGGACACTGTTATAGGGAGACGGTGGAGGTATTTTACGGACACTGTTATAGGGAGACGGTGGAGGTATTTTACGGACACTGTTATAGGAAGACGGTGGAGGTATTTTACGGATACTGTTATAGGGAGACGGTGGAGGTATTTTACGGACACTGTTATAGGGAAGACGGTGGAGGTATTTTACGGATACTGTTATAGGGAGACGGTGGAGGTATTTTACCGATACTACTTTTATGTTAAGTGGTGAAGACGGTCACAAGCAGTTTTTTTGTTTTGTTTTTGGCATGTTTCAGCGAACATTTACAGACAGTTATTCAGTACTCATGTCAGTCTTCAGGTGGAGATGGAGGGTTCGGTAATGGGCGATGTTGCTTATAGCCGCAAAGGGCCAAATCAAATCAACTTACAAGTAAAAAAAAAAAAAAAGAGGGTTGGACACAGTTTGGAAGATAGCAATGCAGCAGTCGTCACAACATGAGTGACAATGTTACAATTTGCGGGTGCGCTATCTACAAAAAAAAAATAAAATAAAATAAATAATAAATAAAAAAGTTACGTTGCTACATTTTATTCTGCGTCATTCACAAAAAAAAATGTAACAGTTGTTACGTGTTTCATGCATGGAGGGCAAAAACTGTGACAACTTGTTACATTTACCGTGGAGACTGCTGCGTCACACAGTCTGAAAAAGTGCATCAGTATTGGGGAGAAAGTGATGAGAATAGTATGTTAGACTCCACAGATTTTTTTTTAATGATCAGTCTGCGAGCAGTTATCTCGATCGATCTACGACTATTTCTTAACAACCAGCTTGTGAATTAGAGCAAACCAAACGCAGTTACACTCCTTCAAAACAACTTGAACATCCAGTCAACATCGTGACCATTGTTTGTTTGGGGAGGACGGCGTTTGGCTGGGAGTGGGGGATAGAGAGTTAAACACTATATCATTAGCGACATTTATGCTATGGCCTTATCCTTTGAAACAGAAATATGTTACAAAGAAACGAAGAAAGAAAGAGAAAGAAAGAAAGAAAAAGAGCACAGCGTCAATAAATAGACCAATATTGGTGTGATATCAGCCTATGTGCTACCATTTACTGGTCAAGGTATCGGTAGAAATCAGAATAGGTGTGAAGCTCTATCAAATAGCCAAATGAAAAGGACAGCATCACACAGTCAAAAACTAAAGGCTCCTGTGTATTGGCTGACAAAGAATTTGAAATGAAAACTCTGAAGTCGTGACAAATTTGTCAAAAAGATCAACTGTTGCGGAAATTGTGTGGGTCAACTGGTGGAAGGTCTGGAACCGGACAGATTCTATAAAAAAATCACAACAGAAAAGAAAGGCGATGTAAAGGGAGAAAAAATCAGTCAAAGATATATTAATTGACATCAGTAGAACTGACTTATTGAAGATGATGCGTTGTCTCCACTTGCCCTGCTGTCCCCCGTCATTCACCTCTCATTCCTTTTTCATGGCATCACACACACACACACACACACACACACACACACACACACACACACACACACACACACACACACACACACACACTATACTGATCATCAAGGACTTACACATGTATGCATGAATTTTGTATTCAGTATATTCTATATAAGTATTTTTTATATACACAACATCCATCGTGGTTCAATTTCATGCTCCCGTCACACTTTACTATTATACCTGATTAGATCTTTCTGGGCGCAGATCGGCCTGACCACCCATCTACGCACTCACCCCCAATCCCAGGATGACTAGATGGTCTTCGTCATGTCGACGGACAACAACACAAAAAAACTGATTACACGTCTTCTCTGTCCATCCATCCCATCGAGTCAAAACTCTGATCCAGTTATCCCTTATGAGTTCAGGTTGATGGAACTCATTTCCTGCCTTCAGTGAGATGGGCCTGCCCGCTACTGTAACACCTCCAGCCTCCAGCCTCACAGCGGCTCCACACCACACGTCTAAGATCAATGAGAAGACATCAGGCCCATTCCTGGACGACCCTTCTCAGCGCCTTAGGGCCAAGCATCATGACACGGCTAGTAAAGAGAAGACAACCGTTTTGGTCCATACTGGACAGACGGATAGAAAGACACTATTTTGATCAATACTGGAACAGAGACGGAGAGACACTGTTTTGATCTATGCTGAACCAACACACATCTCATCAGTCTACGGGTCACCATCAGAGGTGAGAGCCAGCAGAAAGAAAGGCTGAGAGCTGATTGAAGTTTTCGGAAAGTGAACACAATAAACACTGAGTGATAGTGGTAAGAAGCCTACTGTCTGAACAACATTAAAAGTCATAACGGAGTGACAAATCATCAAACAGTGCTGCAGTAATCCAGCTTCAAAATCACAGGGGGTTATTTCTATGGAGGATCTTCTGTGTCACCGTCTGTGTGACCTTGTTCCTAAAATTAACTGGATTTATAATACATTTTGTTGTTTGTTCGTTTTCTCTGCTTTGTTTACTTTCGCTCTTCTTTATATATATTTCCCTTTTCTTCTGACAACAACACCAAATAGGTATTTTTCATTATTCAAAACATCTTAGTATGATCTCTATGTTCATCTCCCCTCGGCTGGAAGCTTGGACTATGTTATGTCAAACGTGGCAACACATCAGTGTTTAGCTCCTTTCTCTTTTCTTTAAATGGTGCAGCTGCAAGTATTAGCTCCTAACATAGCACAACTAACAACAAATAGTAGCTGCCTTTCTCTTCAAATATAGTATAACTTCGATCGTCCACTTTTTATCTTCTTATCAATTGTCCTTTTTGGTCTCAGACATGCACACACACACACACACACACACACACACGCGCGCACGCACGCACACGCACACACACACACACACACACACGCACACACACACACACACACACACACACATTCACACACACTCACACCCATACTTACAATCTCTCTCTTACACACACACACACACACACACGCGCGCGCGCGCGCGCGCGCGCGCGCGCGCACGCACGCACGCACGCACACACACACACACACACACACTCACACACACACACACACACACACACACACACTCACACACACACACACACACACACACACACACACACACACACACACACACACACACACACTAACTTTTATTGATCATTAAGGAGGACTTTCAATGTGCATTGCATTTAAGTATTTGTGCATGAATCTTGTATTCAGCGTATTCTGTTTATGTGGTTGTTTATTTTTAATGTGCATTCATTCCCTCATTTATTCAGTTCGACACTCTGGCCACAGTATATTGATTGTATGTCTCCTCTTTCCATCTGTCCCATCACGTTGAAATCTCGGTCCTGTCATCTCTTAGAGGCCAGACTGATGGACCTCATTTCCTGGCTGCTGATGTAAGACCTCCAGCCTCCAGCTTCACTGCAGCCTCACACAACACATCCAGGGTCAAAGAGGGGACACTGGGCCCATTCCTAGACGACTGTTCATAACCCCTCCTCATCATGACAGCACTAGTGAAGAGAGGAAAACCTTTTGATCCATACAGGACAGACTGTTTGAAAGTCACACACACTGTTTCCATCTATACTGCAATCTATCTATATCATCGATCTATAGACCACCAACAGAGGGAAGAGAGCCATGGGAAAAGTGAACAGTTTATCAAAGTTTCAGAAAGTGAATAACAAAAATATTGAGCGATGATAGTAATAAGCTTCCCGTCAAGAACAACAGTAAAGGTCATAAGGGTCAACCTATGCACAAGTCCGCCAGCTTCAAATCCAC
>JADBJO010002193.1:135000-137500 GCA_016801955.1 Conus betulinus
TGTAGTCTCAGGCCACAATGGGAAATCCGTAGCATCATTCTTAATCATCATCATCCTCATTCTCATCGATCAGCATAAAAAAGTCTCAAATTCTGTGGCCCTTCATGCCCTGCTCTCATGGTGACCTTTCGATGTCCTCACCACGTCTGTGGCCTTAAAAAATTCTCGTCTTCTTCACCAGTGTCAGTTTCGAGTCGATGGCCTTGGTTTGGTCCGTCGGGGTGGACGGACGTGCGTTGGACGGACGTGGTGGCGCCCTCCGGGGGAAGAGCTCACTCACGCCGGCTCCGCGACTAAGCAATTATTGTCGTCAGTAGGGGTTTAGTAGGTGGTGTCCTGCGTATGTTAGATCAGAACAGGCGCCACTGAACACCACCGAAGTGACTCGGCAGCAGTGCAGTGGCTCCTCCGGTAGGTTGTCTCTTGACAACTTGACATTGACTGCTCCCTGTGGATTGCCGGTGCCGGGGCTGCGCGGGGCCCACCGGGCTGTGGCTGTGGACAGGGTGTCGGAATGAGCGGCGTGGGTGCACTGCCTCTGAGGTGGGCGCAGAATTTGGGACAGCAAAAAAGCAAAACAAACAACAAAACAAAACAAAAAATATATTAGCAGCCTTTCTCCTTCAAATACAGTGCAACTTTGACAATGGCTCTTCTTCGATTTATTGTCACTTTTCATTCAGGAACGCATGAAAATATAAAAATGATACAACGCAATCACACGCACACGCACACAACAATGTCACTTTTCACACACATTCACACATCACACGCACACGCACACACGCACACACACACACACACACACATACATACACGCACGCACGCACACACACACACACACACACACAAACGCGCGCGCGCGCGCGCCGCACGCCTGCATGCTCACAAAGGACACCAACAGGAGGAAGTATTGCTTGCTCGTCATATGTGTACTCATATACATTGAATACAACAAGCTATGGTTTGAGTTGTATGTATTTCTAGCATATGAAATGTTGACAAATGAGAAGGAGGGCATAGAAGAGGGATTGCAGGAAGTGGCAGCGACCAGATTGAATGCTGAGGGTGGGGGGGGGGGTATGGGGGGGAAATTCCCTTTTGTCACGTTGTCAATTCCATACGTGTCCTTAAGATGAAAAGAGTCAAAACGGACGGAACGGGTGGTGTCTGCAGTGTCTGACTGTCTGACTCACCCACACAAATTATGGATGCATGCACGACTTTTCCGAATCACATACACACACCCACTCACACGAACATTTGACAGCCAGGCAACAGAACAACACTTTTTTTGTGTGATTTTTATGCTGCCTGAGCCATCAGACAAACATATGCAAACGCAAGAAAACGCATAGTCGGCACGCCAACCACAAGGCGTACACACAAACTATATGTATATATTAATATTTCAAATGTTTTCCAAACAGGGCGCACGACACAAAATCTATATATGATTCACTATGTACTGTCGCTGCTGGTTCCAACGACGATGAAGGCGGCGGCGACGACGACGACGACGAAACGATGAAGAGGACGAAGACGACAGGACGATGAAGATGAAGACTACAACGTCTACAGCGTCAAGTCTGACACAGAACTTGCAGAACGTCAGAGCTGTGGCTCAAAAAAAAAAAACACGGCGTCTCTGCCGGCGACAGGGCGACAGTCTCACACAGGAGCTGTGGCTCACACACACACATACACACACACACACACACACAGCACAGAACGCAGCGACGGCCTCGCCAACAGGTCGCTGGTTCAAAACTCGGGAGCGGCGCTCTGGCTTGGCAGCAGCGGCGTCTCCAGCCCACTGGCTCAGCGGGTAGTCGGTCCCGGGCGCAGTGGCAGGTAGGGTAGATTGTTGGCACTCAGGCCGACCTCTCCACACCGTCACACGGTGGAGAAGAAGGGGGTAGACACAGCTACGAACCCCTGACCCTCACACAGTAGCAGCCAGTCCCCCTCAGTCCAGGGAACACATCTACCTGGGGGAAACTGATTAACTACTTTGATTATCATGGCTACTACTCATTACAGTCACAACTACATTCATATTCATTAGCCACATCATGTTCCATGTGACAAACATCAACATATTCTTTCTTCAATACTGCATATTCCTTTTTCCGGAATAATACACATCGTTTCTTTTTCCGGAATCATAGCACTACACAGTAAAGGACTTCAATATAACCTTTCAGAGTTTAGTTTTCCAAATTGGGGAAAGATTACCACTTAGACCTCTTCAATAACCATGAATACAATTCATTACACACACTTAATGATTACTTTTCATCAAACTACAAATGTTTTTCGTCATGTCACAAATATTCATTTCTTCTTGTTGTATAATGACAAGAATGTTCATTTCAATTCATACAATCACCAGATTTAAATTTTTTTTTTTCAAAAGATTCAACTACTTCAATACAGGTAAAGGAAAGATTTCCACACACACACTCTTGTTTACCAACACACAACTATTCAATATTCA
>JADBJO010002193.1:140000-162500 GCA_016801955.1 Conus betulinus
ATACTGTTTGGTCAATCAGTGGGTGATTGCATCTCTTACGAGATCCAAGGAAAGGTTGTTCTGCACAATTCTTAGCCACTGACAATGCTTGGGTTATTGAACAGCAGAGCTGACCACTCAGACTGTTCCGTATCTTTTGATCTCCCTCCCTGCATCCTTAAATGGATCCTCAAGCATAGGCTCAAAGATTGTCCCTTACATTTTATACTGTTTGCGTAATGTTTTTAGTTTTCAACAACTTTTTTCCTCTCCCGAACTTTCGTTTTGTTCATTCTATTACCTTTCGCTGGCTGCTTTGGGGGTGCTGTTGCATTCTTTTTCGAACCCTTGACGGTCGGAACACCACAGAATTATGGACTGTGGTGTGTCTCTATCTGACGCCAAGAGTACACAGACACAATCAGCCGTGTCTCCCTGATGAGTCCGATCCAGCAGACGAAAAGGCTCGGAGCAGGCGACACATATAGGTCTGCCTTCGGGAGGGATTGCGATAGTTTCTTCATGCAGCCAGTGAAGGGGTTTTCATATTTATGATATACATTTTCCCATTTATTTCATCTTCAATTTTTTTTTCCCTCTCAATTTCTAATCTTTGCCAAATCATTACTATAATGATGGAAGAATTGTTAACCTGCACTTTGTTTTCCCCCACTACTTAATTGTTCAGCATTATATATATATATATATATATATATATATAAAGCACACACACACATATATATTTACACATAGATATAGATGTAATTAGATATACACAGACATTAAAGCACGCTAACATGCAGTCACACACGCACATCTGCACTTACTCACCCATGCGCACGCGGACACACACACACACATGCACGCGCACGCACGATCGCATGCACTCACGCACGCACACGGGCGCACACACACACACACAAGGACGACAACAGGGGGAACTGTCACTAATTTGTCTTATATGTACTGATAGACATTCAATAGAACAACCTGCAATATGGTAATATATCCAAAAAAAAAATGCAGTTAATCAGCTATGAAAACCATTTCGGAGGTGATTACAGGAAATTGCAGAAGGCAGTTTGATGATCCATTTTATAAAGGTATTCCTTTTCCTGACAGATTAAGTCAAGTAAACAAAACTCTTTAGCGATACTTAGCGTTAGAGGCCTACGAAGCCACCCTGCCATTGCCACCCTCCTGCCTTCGACTGTCTGCACTCCAGCCCGTCCTCATCTCCATCTCCCCCTCCCCTGCCTCCATGAGACAGATGATCCACCCTCTGCCCATGCTTGCCCGTCCCTGTCTGCTGGACGCATCCTCCTCGTCCTCATCCCTGTCTGCTGGACCTCCTCCTCCTCGTCCTCATCCCTGTCTGCTGGACGCATCCTCCTGGCACCTATTCCTCTCATCCCTGTCTGCTGGACGCATCCTCTTCGCTCCTATTCCTCATCCCTGTCTGCTGGACGCATCCTCCTCGCACCTATTCCTCATCCCTGTCTGCTGGACGCATCCTCCTCGCACCTATTCCTCATTCCTGTCTGCTGGACGCATCCTCTTCGCTCCTATTCCTCATCCCTGTCTGCTGGACGCATCCTCTTCGCTCCTATTCCTCATCCCTGTCTGCTGGACGCATCCTCCTCGCACCTATTCCTCATCCCTGTTTGCTGAAGGCATCCTCCTGGCACCTATTCCTCTATCCAACTTTCCTGCAGCGCGAGTTTTACTTCTAGGTCTTCTGGATTTTTGCTCCTATCAGAGGAAGGCTGAGAAGGCGAGGAGAAGGATGTACCAGGAGGGGGAGGGGGGGTGGATTCTGTTGTCAATAACCCTACCAAATGCTGGCAGAATCGCATTGTCAATAGGTTCTTTGTGTATTTGTTAAAAAAAAAAAAAAAAAGAGTGAATGCATCAGTTTCACGTGAACCTATTTAAAAATGCTTTATCACTGGATTTATTGTACCCACCCACCGTCTTCCGAAAAGAAAATCAAAAGAGTAATAACTTATGTCTCTTAAAAACTACAAAACCATATCCAGTAGAACGTCTCTAAACAGGAATATCTCAGTTGGTAGAGCGCCGGACTCGTGATCCTGGGGTTGCGGGTTCGAATCTCCGCCGGGCCGTTTCGGTACAGGGGGATTTTCTCCTCGGAGTTAACATTGGTTCTGACTCCATTTCCCATACAGTCCTTTGAATGAGACCATAAACCGAGGTTCCGTGTGTGAACACACGCATAACATCTTGCACACATGTAAAATCCCATCACCAACTTTCCGAAGAGTAGGCCAGTTTGGCCGTTGAGTATGGATGACACGTTACACATAGCATGCACCCTGCGTGAGAAATGGAAAGAATGACGGAAGTAAGGAAATTGAGTGAACAATATTGACTGGATAACACGAGAAACGACTGAATGAAGCGCCAGCTGGCAGCTCTTCAGTCGGCACTACCAGGTAGGCAGCCCGTTGTGTAAACGAATGTGGATTGTAAAGCGCTTAGAGCTTGGTCTCTAGCCGAGAACAGGCGCTATATAATAAGTATTCATTATTATTATTATTATTATCATTATTATTATTATTATTATTATTATCTTCATGGAATTTACTGTAAAGTGTTTGTGACTGTTGTCAAGCAAATCCCAGTCCTGTGTAAGCATGTTTGGTTGTGAGGGCCTCATCACATGGAGGCGTGCACCATCCCAGTACATCACCATCATCATCATCATCATCATCATTATCATCATCATCATCATCATCATCATCACACATCATCATCATTATCATCATCATCATCATCATCATCATCATCATCATCATCATCATCACCATCATCATCATCATCATCACACCATCATCATCATCATCATCATCATCATCATCATCATCATCATCATCATCATCATCATCATCATCATCATCATCATCATCATCACCATCATCATCATCATCATCATGGTCTCATCATCATGCCAGCATCATCATCATCATCATCATCCCATCATCATCATCATCATCATCATCATCATCATCATGAGGGGTCATCACCATCATCCCATCATCATCATCATCACCACCATGGTGGTCTGCACCATCATCATCATCATCATCATCATCATCATCATCACCATCATCATCATCATCACCACCATCATCACCCCTCATCATCATCATCATCATCACATCATCATCATCATCATCATCATCATCATCATCATCATCATTCATCATCATCATCATCATCATCATCATCATCATCATCATCATCATCATCATCATCATCATCATCATCATCATCATTCAAAAACAGAATGACTGGGCGCTGAACAACGATTACTGCTATATGATTATACCATTTAATCATCATCACCATCACCATTATCATCATCATCATCATCATCATCATCATCATCATCATCATCATCATCATCATCATTATCATTATTATTATTATTATTACTACTATTATCATTATTACTATTATTATTTATATTATTATCGTTTACATTATCATTATCATTATCATTATTTTAGCATATTATTAGCATTATTATTAGCATTATCATTTTCATTATTGTTGTTTATCATCATTTTAGTTGTTGTAGTTGTTGGTGGTGTGGGTAGTAGTAGTAGTAGTAGTAGTAGTAGTAGTAGTAGTAGTAGTAGTAGTGTGATGATCATTATAGTATTATTATTATTACAGTAGTAGTAGTAGTAGTAGTAGTAGTAGTTGTTGTTGTTGTTGTTGTTGTTGTAATTGTTGTGTTGTAGTGTTGCTGTTACTATTATTAGTAGTATTTTCATCATCATCATCATTAGTGTTGTTACTATTATCATCATTGTTATCATATTTTATCACCTGTATCTTCCCCCCCTACCTCCCTACTCCCCCTCTCAGTTTCATTCTGTAATTGTAGTTGTTCACCAACGACCCGATGACAAGCGACTGTCTGTGCGTCCTTTGTTTTCATTGTTGTTTATGTTAACTGTCTTGTCCGATGAAGACCGACAGGTCGAAATGCGTTGTGTTTGTTTTGCAGTTTGCTTGTTCCTTCGTTTGGTGGCTCGGTCATTCTGTGTTTGCTCTTATATAAGATATATGAATACCGGAGGTTTTAACAGGAAGCATGCATATGAGTATGGGATCGTGTCCTTTCATTTTTCCTGGACGTCCCGTACACTGTTGTCTCAGTACAGCCATACACGCCTGGTGCTGGTGGTGCTGGTGGTGGTGCTGGCGCTGGTGGCGGTTGATTGAATCTCTAGGGCCAGTGAAGAGAGTCACCTGATAAACTCAAACTGACAAGCAGGAAGAAAAAGAAACTTGTGTTGTATGTACGGAATGTCAGCAGCTACTGTGAAATCTCTGAATAATGAAAGAAGAAAAAATCACACAAAAAATCACTTTTACTCGCCTGTCACGCTATACTGATTACATGTCTTCTCTTTCTCTAACCAGTGAAGTTAAAGTCCCGGCCGTTAAGAACTCAGACTAATGGAACTCATTTCCTGCATCCAATAAGATCCGCCCGGCTGCTGATGTAACACCTCCAACCCCCACCCTCATGGCAGCTCCACACGACACGCCCGAGGTCAAAGAAGGGACATCAGGCCTGTTCCGGATGACAGTACCTAGTTCTCAGAGCCTGGAAATCATGATGACAAGACTGGTGAGGACGACAAACCCACGTGGACAGACACACACACACACAGCTTTTTTTAGCTGCTCAAGACTGATAGACGTCTGATCAATTTTTTTTTTCACAGAGGCTGGAGCCGGCAGGCGAGGCAATCACCCAATCAAAGTGTTCAAAAAGTCAAAAAAAAAAATGAGATATGATGGTAACAAGCTTCCTACTAAGAACAACAGTAAGGTCGTTCAGAACGTGACAAATAATGAAATGATGATGCTCAGTAATCTGGCTTCAGAAGAAGGTGCTGATGATCTTTTCAGCGTCCATCAAATTTTAAGTTTGTCTTTCTGTCTTTCTTGTAACTTTCTTCGTCGTTATCTTTCTTTGTTGTTGTGTGTATTATAATAAGGTATAACTGCAGTTCCACTTCTCGCAGCTTCCAGGCTGTGTATTCTTCCATTCCTCTCAACTGCATTGCAGCATTCTACACAACTTTCATCTGTCAACATAAGTACTCCATTCTTTTTCCAGCATGGTTTACCGTATGTATGAGTTACACACACACACACACACACACACACACACACACACACACACACACACACACACACACACACACGCGCGCGCGCACACACAGTGGAGACAGACGGATGGAGAGAGAGGGGGGGGGAGTAAGTATAATAACCTGCATTTTTTGATCACATAATACAAAAACATGCAGTTAATGAAAATGTTAGAAGCAGACAGAAGCTCATTGCAGAAAGTACCATGAAAGAGGCTGGGGTAGGGGGCTTCATGATCCATTTAATACAAAGGCATTCCCTTTCCTGACGGATCAACTCAAGTATACGACACCTTGTTAATGGGCTCTTCATTCTTCCAGGTGATACTTGACCTTAGAAGTCTGGAATTCAGACAGAAAATACCCAATAAATAGACCCGTTTTTCTCTTCCTCTGTCTTCCCATTGTCCCACCCCCTTACGTTCTTCTCTGTACCCTTTCTTCCTTGTCTAATCAGAAAGATGATCAACTTTCAGCTCATTTTCATCCACTGGAAATGTCTTCTTTGCGCCATTTCTTCAACAGAACTTTTTTCTGCAGTGTCTTCATCGTTGTTTGTGCTCAAAACCGGATGGAGTTTCTGGCCTTTTTCCCCAGCGGCAAAAGAGGGAAAGGGGGGAGGAGAGTTGGAGTGGGGAAGTGGGAGAGAGATGTAGGGGGTGGGTGGTTCCGACAGGAAGCGGTGCGTGCATACACGTGAGTGCGAATGTGTGTGTGTTTTTAATGTTTGTTTGTTTGTTTGTGAGATCTTGCGCAATATCGTCAGAAAAGCCGTGCACAGCATGATGGTTGTAAACTCATTTTAGGCAAGGAAAGGATTCACATGATGCATAAAAGTTGAAGAAAAAACACAGAAAGGACTGCAACTGGAATCTCTGAATAATGGCCAACAGAAATCTAAACAAGACTGACGTATAGCCTGTATGTCCTTTCTTGTCTGAGTGGAGGACGAGTCAAATAAAATGATGTTGAAACAGTGAAAATGCCAATGACGTTTACTGCCAGACATTGAGGTATAGTAGTTTTAAAACTGAGCGCAGATCAAAGGCATCATTTGTATTGCAAAGAACCAGAAATTGTTATTTTAATATCTAAAATGAAAAGAAGTCCCTTTACAATGGAGTTGGAATTAATGTAACCACTAGATACCTGAAACTTGAAGAGTCACACTGAACAATCTATGTGCAAGTTTGTAACGCTTTTAGTGCGCATGTTCTTTGGTTCCACCATTCTCTTCCTTGCTTTTTTTTCATTTGTCTGTAGACAGTTCTTCCATTTGTTTGTTATAATCAGTGATGTCTATAGACAGTTCGTACATTTGTTTGTTATAATCAGTGATGTCTATAGACAGTTCTTACATTTGTTTGCTATAACCAGTGATACAAATGACCGATGATACCATGAGTTTTATGAAAACTACACTTTTCGTCCATCTCTCTTTCCTTAACCTTCCATGATGACCCCACATAAACGTAACATCACGGGATGGCCATACTTTGAACAAACAATTTTGCTGCAGTGAAACAAAAGTTGGTAATCGACAGAACTGACTTAAGATAATTTTCAGAGCAGCTGCTAACCTTCGATGGTTCACGTAAGTATTGTTCAATACATGGACTGAAGGGCAAAGATATCGTGTGTTGGCACTTCTCAATGTATGATGACATGTTGACAACTTGCAGTAACTTGCAGTGTCAGTGTTTACTCTACTAGCACTATGGTTTGTTGTTTGGGAATGCTTACACCTGGGGGGGGGGGGGTGGGAGTGGGGGGGGGGGTCTCACTACCACAGTGTGTCACTTGTAATGCTTGCACGCGTCATTTTATATTAGTGTCGCTCCAGCGCTAAACTTCGTTCTTTGGAAAGGTTGCAGTGCATCTTAATGTAGGTTCTTTTTACTCGCTGTTGCTCTGGTGCCTGTTGCTTCCTTTTTATCTGGTTCATGTTGTTGAAGGTTACGCCAGACACAAAGACTACCGTGCCTGAAAGAGGTGTAAAACAAAAGCCCACATACCTGAATCAGGCAAGGCCACTGTACACATCCCATTCCAGACTCCAGGCACGCAATACTGATTACATGTCTTCTCTTTATCTGGATCCGGTGACGTTAAAGTCCTGGCCCGGTCATCCCTTCTGCTGCCGGACTGATGGAGCTCATTTCCTGGCTTCAATGAGATGGGCCTGGCCGCTGATGTACCTCCTGTACAACCCTGCCTCACCGCAGCTTTCCACAACACGCATCAGGGCGAAGACAGGACATTAAGCCGTTCTGTGACAACAGTTCGTAGCGCCTGAGGGCCGGGAAAGTATCATGACACGGGTAGGGAAGAGGACAAACCACTTCCCATCCATACTGGGAAAGCCGGACATACAGACACTGTTTCGATTCGCACCGGATCAACAAACTTCTCTTTGGTTTCAAGACCTCGGACAGACAGAAGGCACCAGGCGAGGTGAACAGCTAATTAAAGTTTGCGAAAAGTCAATGAGAGGAACTGAGCACTGATGGCAACGAGCTTCCTGTCAAGGACAATGGAAAAGGTTCTCGGCTGCTGCAAAGGATCGAATCTGGTCCGGTAATCCCGCTCATGAAGTTCAGAGAATAGTTGATACAAGGGATCATCCAGGACACCGTCGATGTAACCCTTTACCTAAAACCACAACGGTGGTTTTTTTTTTTCAATTTTGTTCTTTTGTGTTGATTTATTTTGTTTTAACTTTTTTTTAGTTAATTAAAGTACTTATTGTTTAGTCAAGGTCAACAACTTGATTATACTTTAGTCAGTCATACTGAAAATCTGTGTACTTTTGCCTGCGTTTCATTTTATCCTCATTTGCCAGTAAGTGAATGCGTCATGTCCAGCATGCCAAACTTCACTTTCTGACGTCGTCCTTTTGTACATGGCGAAAATTCAAGTGGTAGATCAATTTAGCTTCTAATATGGTACAGATAACAGCAATTAGTAGCCGCATTACTCCTTTCAGTGTGGTACAACTTCATTTATTGCCTCCTGTTCTCATCCACTTCGTTGTCACTTTTGGACTCAAGCATGCATGCGCACGCCTGGAAACGCGCGCGCACTGCACACACACACACGCGCACACACACACACACACACACACACACACACACACACACACACACACACACACACACACACACACACACACACGCACGCACGCACACACACGCACGCACACACACACACACACACACACACACACACACACAGGCTGTTTTGTTTTTTTTTGGGTTTTTTTTTTTTTGTTTTTTTTTTTATTTTGTTCTTTGTTATTATATTACTGGTCTATGTTCAGTACAATTACCTACATTTTCAGTTCACTTAAAAAAAAAAAAACATCTGTTCATGAAAATGTCAGAACCAGACCTAAGATCATTATTGACAGGGGCTGGGTGTGGGGGTGTTGTTCATCCCTCTCAAATCAAGACATTCCCTTTTTCCAGCTGTTTGAATCAAGAGTGTAACACTTTGCTGACAGCGACTATTTCTTCTTCCCTTTCACTAAACTAAACCTCACAGGTCTGGAATTCCCAAAGAATATGGCCACAAAATCCTCCCTTCCCTCCTTCCCTCCGTCTACTACTCCAAACACCCACTCCATTACTGTCCCCACAACCTTCTTCCCTTTGCTATCCCCCCTCCCCCATTCGCCCGTTCCATGTTTTGATTCAGTGGACAATCCACCCTCCGCCCATTTCTTGCATCTTGATCTGATGAAAACCTCAGTGCACTTATTCCACAACTGAATTTTTCTACAGTGCCTCTGTCGGTGTTTGTCTAAACCTAATGGTGTTTCAGACCTTTTTCCAGCTATAAACCAGGAAAAGGTTGAGAGAAAGAGGAGGAACGCAGACCAGCAGGTTTCAATTTCCGTTGTTTATAACCCTGCTGAACAAAGGGGGCCATATCCAAGCAATCATGTCGTCGCTTGTCTCCGTGCATGTTGTGAAAATGTCGGTTCATCAGTTTCATGTCAGGTTATTCAAAAGGTTTTAAGAATTACATCTGCTCTGCCTGAAGCCCCTCACCCAAAAGAAAAAACAATTAAAACAAAACACCTCAGATCAAATGAACAGTGTTTATCGCCCCTAAAACCCCTAAAATCACATCCCGTGGAATGTCCGTGGACAGCGTTTTCCTGGAGTCGGCTGTAAAGTTGTTATTTCATCATGCAAATCTCAATGCTAGCCCAACAAATTTCACAGTGACTGGCTTATCACACGCTATGCGCCATAGACTCTCCTCACATTTAAAAATATACGAAATGGAGTCCGGAGTAGCTCAGCTAGCAAAGTGCCAAATGTAAACTGGTAATACTGAGTGTGTTGGTTCAAATCTCTGCAGAACTGATTAATTGAGGGAGAGATAATTTTCCAACAGAGTTAACTTAAGTTCTGATTCCATACTCTAAAAGTTCTTCAAATGAGGCCATAAGCTAAATTGTTTGCGCAAACACATGCATAATACCAAGTGCGCCACAGTAAATGCTAATACCATTCTTCAGAATAGTATGCCCTATAAGTTGGAGGTTTGGACGACACGTACAAAGTGTGCGTCTTGCGCGCAGACAGTGGTCTACATACATACCGATGAGTGCGGGGAAAGATAATAGGATAATATCCCCAACTGGAAGAAGAAGAAAAATGAGTATACCTACCAGGAAGTTATTATATTACATTGGGTATTGATTTAGCGCCTATCCTCGGTCACAGACCAAGCTCTAAGCGCTTTACAATAAACACACTACCTCACTCACTCAACGGGCTGCCTACCCAGGTACAGCGGCCGGAGAGCAGCCTACTGGCGCTCATTCGGTCGTTTACCGTACCATTCAAATATCAGTCACTCATTTTCATTTATCTCATTTATTCCTCCAGTTTCTCACATAGGATGCATGCGATGTTTTATACGTGTCCTCCATTTCCACCGGTGCACGACGGCACACGATAACAGTAAGTGACAATTTTTGTGGCTTGGTAAGAAATACCAGGCGGTTATCTTCAACAGAGAGAATTTGTTTCCAAGAACAAGTCCGTTGTTTTGTTTTTTTTTTCCTGATGATCATACACAATATTGTCAGTTACACCCTACACAGCAGGGTTGTGCTGGTTGTCGTTGATGAACTACGTTAGTTAGTGAAAAGAGTCCATACTGTAAAAAGAAGAAGACGAATAGAAAGCATGTACTGTTTTGGGCTGAAAGCAGCCATGGTGAACTCTCTAAATAATGACCATTAAGAATGACCACTAAACAATGACCGCTAGAAATGAATCCCCCACTACTATCACTCTCAGCTGATTACATGTCTTCTCTTTTCTCTATCCCCTGGAGTCAGAGTCCCAGTCTGCTCAAGCCGTCTGCACACAGACACAACTCATGTCCTGGCCTCCATGAGATGGTCTGGTGTGCGACATCTCCAGTCCTGGCCTCCATGAGATGGTCTGGTGTGACATCTCCAGTCCTGGCCTCCATGAGATGGTCTGGTGTGACATCTCCAGTCCTAGCCTCCAAGAGATGTCTGGTGCGACATCTCCAATCCTGGCCTCCAAGAGATGGTCTGGTGCGACATCTCCAGTCCTGGCCTCCATGAGATGGTCTGGTGCGACACCTCCAGTCCTGGCCTCCATGAGATGGTCTGGTGCGACATCTCCAGTCCTGGCCTCCATGAGATGGTCTGGTGCGACATCTCCAGTCCTGGCCTCCATGAGATGGTCTGGTGCGACATCTCCAGTCCTGACCTCCATGAGATGGTCTGGTGCGACACCTCCAGTCCTGACCTCCAAGAGATGGTCTGGTGCGACATCTCCAGTCCTGGCCTCTATGAGATGGTCTGGTGCGACATCTCCAGTCCTGGCCTCCATGAGATGGTCTGGTGTGACAGTCCTGCCTCCATGAGATGGTCTGGTGTGACATCTCCAGTCCTGGCCTCCATGAGGTGGTCTGGTGCGACACCTCCAGTCTCACTGTCACTGTACACGCCCATGCCGAGGTCAAAGAGAGGACGCCAGACCTATTTCTGGTCCACTGTTCATACCGCCTCTGGGCTGGGTAAACCTCACGACACGACCACTGACGAGGGCAACACCGCTTCACTCAAGACAGACTGGCACCGTTTGAACCTGCTTTGAAGTGACAGACCTTGTATCAGTCTACAGACCATGGAGGAACACAGGAACAAGCAGGCAAGGCGAACAGGTGAGGAAAGTTTTTCAGAAGTCTTGACGAAGAGCTGAGCAATGAGGATAATAAACGTCCCCTCAAGAATAACGGCCGAAATTATATAATATGTGACAAATAATCAACTGATGTTTCAATAATCTGGCCTCAAAAAGTACAGAGTCGATTTTAGCGACTATCTTCCGATTCATCCTGTTCAATACCTAAAATCGCCTGTTTGGCTTAAATGACTTCTATTAGTCCATTTTTTTTTCTGTTCTTTAAGCCAAGATGACAATATGATATACTTCTTCTTCATTCAAAAAACATTTTCTTACTTCTTTTCTATTCATCTCTTTCCCGTTTCTAGTAGTGTGACCATAATATCTTGAATAAGGCATCATTTCAGTTTTCAGTTCTCCCTTTTCCAGAATGCTACAGCTGCATGCATACACTGCCTCCCTTGTTCGTCTAGTCTATACTGCATCTAAAAGCAAACTTTAGCTGCCTTTGTCTGCCAATAAGGTACACAAACTTCAGTTAGCTGCCTTTGTCCTGCCAATAAGGTACATACAACTTGAGTTATTGCCTCCCTCTCTCTTTTCTGTCCATCGTCAATTAGGTCACAGGTTCATGCCTGTCAACACACACACTCGCGCGCGCGCGTGCTCACACACACACACACACACACACACACACACACACACACACACACACTCTCTCTCTCTCTCTCTCTCTCTCTCTCTCTCTCACACACACACACACACACACACACACACACACACACACACACACACACACTTCGAGGGGGGGGGGGGGGGGGGTGAACGCCTAATTTGAAGTTTTTAGGACGCCCATTATAAACAAACAAAAAGCAATGATGGTTTGAAGCTGACCATCAATAACAAAGGAAAAGGTCATGAGAAAAGTGGAGCATGATCAACCAATGCCCCAGTAATCTGGCTTCAGAGGTACAGAGAATCGCTTTCACCAAGGATCATCTGAGACAGCCGGTATGTCTTTTCCTAAAATCATCTGGGGGGGTTTATCTCTTTTCTGTGTGTGCTTGCTTTTTTCTTGTTTTAATTTTCTTTAAGCCAACATTGTGAATGAAAGTATACTTTTGGGTCATCCAAAAAAATCGTTGAAACTTTCTGTGAGTTAATGTTTTATATTCTGCAACTAGCATAAACAACATGATGTCCAACGTTGCATTATTTTAGCTTTTCGCTCTCTCCTTTTTTCCAATATAGCACAACCATAAGATATAGCTCCCCTTTTCTTCTAAGATGGTACAACTAACAGCAAATAGTAGCTACCTTTCTGCTTCCAGTGTGGTGCAACTTCAGTTATTGCCTTCTTTCTATTTCAAATTCTTGTCATTTTCAGTCAGATGCGCGCATTCGAGAATGTGCACACACACACACACACACACACACACACACACACACACACACACACACACACACACACACATATATATATATATATATATATATATATATATATATATATATATATATATATATATATATATATATATACACGCGCGCGCGTGCGCATGCACACGCACTCATTGACATACTCTCTCTCTCTCTCTCTCTCTCTCTCTCTCTCTCTCTCTCTCTCTCTCTCTCTCTCTCTCTCTCAAAAAGATGCTTTCTTTTTCATTCTTGAGATATTTGATCTTAGAGGTCCAGTATTCGGAGACAAAAAATAACCGACAACTCCTACCCCACACTTTCCCTCTTTCTCTCGACACCATTTCTCGTCTTCGAGAATGGTACAACACACACACACACAGCTTCCATTAGAAAGGTGATGCCGTCTCTGCCCATTTCTCACATCCTACTCTTCCCTCTTCCACCCATTCTTCAGTTGAACTTTCCTGCGGTGTCTTCGCTGCTGCTTGCATCTAAAAGTGTCTGTGCTTTCCTCCCTTCTTTTACAATGGCGAAGGAGGTGAAGAGGAGAGGCCGAGGAGAGGGGACCGGGGGCATCAGGAGATATTTTTGACAGGATGCATGCGCGTGAGAACGAGTGTGTCATTTTCTGTTTACCTAGAGATCATACACAATATTGTTGGATCAATCATACACACGGTAGATGGCTGATGTTGATTGTTGATGCAGAGATCATACACAAAATATTGTTGGATCAATCATACACGGTAGATAGCTCTGTTGACTGTTGATGCAGTCATGTTGTTGGATCAATCATACACGGTAGAGAGCTGATGTTGATTGTTGATGATGCAGAGATCATATACATAATATTGCTAGATCAATCATACACGGTAGAGCTGATGTTGATTGTTGATGCAGAGATCATACACAATATTGTTGTGGATCAATCATACACGGTAGAGAGCTGATGTTGATTGTTGATGCAGAGATCATACACAGATATTGTTGGATCAATCATACACGGTAGACAGCTGATGTTGATTGTTGATGCAGAGATCATACACAATATTGTTGGATCAATCATACACGGTAGACAGCTGATGTTGATTGTTGATGCAGAGATCATACACAATATTGTTGGATCAATCATACACGGTAGACAGCTGATGTTGATTGTTGATGCAGAGATCATACACAATATTGTTGGATCAATCACACACGGTAGATGGCTGATGTTGATTGTTGATGCAGAGATCATACACAATATTGTTGGATCAATCATACACGGCAGATAGCTGATGTTGATTGTTGATGCAGAGATCATACACAATATTGTTAGATCAATCATACACGGTAGATGGCTGATGTTGATTGTTGATGCAGAGATCATACAATATTGTTGGATCAATCATACACGGTAGATAGCTGATGTTGATTGTTGATGCAGAGATCATACACAATATTGTTGGATCAACCATACACGGTAGATAGCTAGCTGATGTTGATTGTTGATGCAGTCATGTTGTTGGATCAATCATACACGGTAGATAGCTGATGTTGATTGTTGATGCAGTCATGTTGTTAGATCAACCATACACGGTAGAGAGCTGATGTTGATTGTTGATGCAGAGATCATACACAATATTGTTGGATCAATCTACACGGTAGATAGCTGATGTTGATTGTTGATGCAGAGATCATTCACAATATTGTTGGATCAATCATACACGGTAGATAGCTGATGTTGATTGTTGATGCAGTCATGTTGTTGGATCAACCATACACAGTAGATAGCTGATGTTGATTGTTGATGCAGTCATGTTGTTGGATCAATCATACACGGTAGAGAACTGATGTTGATTGTTGATGCAGTCATGTTGTTGGATCAATCATACACGGTAGAGAGCTGATGTTGATTGTTGATGCAGTCATGCTGGCCGAGAAAGGGAGTCATTAATGTACTGAAACTGCAGGGGAAAAGACAACATATTTTTAGGGATACAAGCAGCTGTAGGGAAATCCTTCGTAATAACAACTAGAAATCAGTTTCACTAATTTGTCATTACATATGAGATCATGCTAGGTATCAACTACATTCTATATTAAGCACACTCTACATTAATGACACTTTTCTTTTTCACCACATTCCACAGAGCTGAAGTCCTGGATGGTCATCCTCTCTGCAGCCCGACGGACGAAACTCATTTCCAGATTTCCATTAAATCGGCGTGGCCGCTGATGTAACGCTTCCAGCCTCCATCCTCACTGCCGCTCTACACGGCACTAAGAGGTCACAGAGAGGACATCAGACCCATTCCTGAACTACCATTCATAACCTTCAGGGCTTCATGACACGACTCATGACGACAGCACCGTTTTGATACAGACTGGTCAGATGGGCAGGCAGACACTGCTTCGATCTACTCTGGACAACAGACGTCCTATCAGCCTGTAGATCATGAACGAGGATGAGAGGCTGAGGTTTAGGTGAATAGATAATTTAAGTTGTCAAGCCACCATCTCTTCAAAAGCGATGACGGTTTCAAGCTTGCATTCAGTAAAACTGGAAAAGGTCATGAGACAAGTGGCAGATGATCGAATGATACTCTGGTAATCTGGTTTCAAAGGTACAGAGAATTATTTTCTGCAAGGATCTTCTGAGTCAATGTCGGTCAATCTTTTCCTAGGAACCATCTAGTTGATTCTAATGTGCTTGTTTGTGCGCTTCCTTTTTCTGGTGTTCCAACATGGCAAATTAAGTATACCTTTTGGTCATCCGAAAAATCTGTGAAACTTTCTCCGTCTTTTTCGTTCCTCCTCTGCTGCTAGCCTAAACCAGATTGGCCAATGCGGCATTACAGTAGTTTTTCGCTCCCTCCATTTTCCAGCCTTGCAAAGCCACAGGTTTAAGCTCCTTTTCTCTTCTCATGCGGTGGAGCTAAACGCAAATACAATCTGCATCTCTCTCCTTCTGATAATAGTGCTACTTCAGTTATTGCCTCCTTTTTTCTTGTCGTCACTTTCGGTCACAGGCACGTGTTTAGGCATGAGTGCACACACACACACACACACACACACACACACACACACACACACACACACACACACACACACACACACACGCACGCACGCACGCACGCACACACACACACACACACACACACACACACACACACACACACACACACACACACACACACACACACACACACACACACACACACACACACACACACACACACACAGGAGAAAGCGGCATGGCTGTTCTTTGCAATGTAACCTGTGCTAGTAAAGGATCAGTTTCGTACACCATCATTTTGTGTTAAAGGGTATCTAAAAAATGCGGCTCTGTGCAACCAGATGAAAGGTCACTAGCGGAAGTGGCAAAAAATAAATCGATGGTGAGGGGGAAAGGTAGGGGTAATGATTCATACTGCACAAAGGTATCCCCTTCTCTACCAAGATTACATTAAACAACAAAGATCCTTTACTTTTCTTTCTTGAGACACTTGACCTTACAGGTCATTTCTAATAGAAATTAACCAAAATGCTTCTTTTCAAAAAGGAGTAACTGAGGGTGGAAAATTGAGCAAAATTTAGAAAGAGAGGGGGTTAATTACCGCCAAGGATACAGACAGAGTATAGGACAAGACACAATGCATTTCGACCTCTAGGGTCTTCTTCAGGCAAAACAATTATTATCATTGCATCACTGTTATTATTATCATGATTACTATTATTATTATAAACGTTCTTGCTATTATATACGTTCACATCATCGCTTCCATTATCACTATTATTGCCTTTAATACCATTATTATCACGGTCATCATTATTATTTCGGCTCCCACGGACCCCTCCCTGGCGGCCTCGTTTTCGTCCAGCGGCCATTTTGATTTTGCGCCGAATATGAGAAGATAAGTGGTTTCTCGTTCTTCGTTTTTCACTATATCCTAAATGTTGTTTGTTTTTGCCTGAAGAAGACCCAAGAGGTCGAAATGCATTGTGTTTTGTCCTGTACTTTGTTTGTCTGAGTCCTTGGCGGTAAATTAACCCCCTCTCTTTCTAAATTTTGCAAAATGCTTTATCAAACAGATAATCTAGTGTCCATCCAATTTTCACATTCCACCTTCCACCTTCCACCCATTCCTCAGTCGAAGTTTCCTGTGTGGAAAAGCGGTAGTGCTTTCCTGCCTTGATCTCCTATGCCTAAGGATGGAAACGTTGGGAAGGCAGAGGAGTGGTGCACACCAGCAGAAACTGTTTGGCAGGATGATGTATGCATAAGAACGAGCGTGTCCTTTTTCTACTTAGCTGAGGGTCCTGCATGATATCATTAGGTCAAGCATCTACATCAGGGGGGGGGGGGGATGTTAATCAAATCATTCTGAACCACAAAGAGAGTCATGATATGCACAGAAACAGGGAAAGGGAAAAAGGAAACGTATGCTCTGTGGACCGCGAACAACACGGTGAAATATCGAATAACGATCACCAGAAATCAGTTCATTGGCCTGCCACACTATAATGGTGACATTGCCTTTCCTTTCCCTTTATCCTGTAAAGTTGAAGTCCCGGACGGTCACGCCTTTCCACTGGCGGACCAACGGAACTCATTTTTGGGCTTTAGTGAGATGGGGTTGGCCATTGATGTGACACCTCTGACCCCAGCTTACTGCGGCTCTACACAACACGTCCCGAGGTCGAAAGGGGAGATCAGGCTCATTCCTGGACGACGATTTATAGCGCTTCAGGACTGCAGTAGCCTCATGACACGACCAGTGGAGAGAAGAGGACACTGTGAGTCCACACAGGACAAAGGCAGGCAGACAGACGCTGCTTCGATCCACTCCGGACCAGCAGACGTCTCATCGACCAACAGACCACTGACAGAGACAGGGCTCAGCGGGCGAGTTGGAGAACTGATTAAAGTTTTCGGAAAGTCTCTACGAAATTGAGCACTGATAGTAATAAGCTTTCTGTCAGGAGTAACGGTAAAGGTCATTCCCAAGGTGAGAAGGGAGAAAACTGCGGCCCAGTAATCCGGCTTCAAAAATACAGAGAGTGGTTTTGGGTTTTTTTTTTTTTTTTTTTTTTTTTTTTTTTTTTTCGTTTTCGTTTGGGGGGGGGGGGGGGGTGCATCTTAAGATATGTATAAAACTGGACGTCTTTGGACTGGGTCTGCCATGTACTTTCAGGCATGGAGTTATGTAAAAAAAAAAAAAAATGCCTTATGACCATAAATTACAAAGGTGCAGAATGCTGTATGGACTTTTGATATGTCGCAAAACACTTCATTTGTTATAACCGTACTGAGTTTGCATTTTATAGGTAGAATGTAGTTTCCAGCTATTAGAGTTGAAGCGAAACACGCAGTTTGTTCATGTGGTAAAACGGAATAATGCGTTTGTTTTTGTGATGCCTTTTAGCAAAAGTAGTTTTTGAGATGTTTGAGTTGAAGTGAAGTACCTCTTCCATTCTGTCAGGTCACCCGTATCCGGCAAGGCAGGAAAAGCTGCCCTGACTGTATAATCAGAGCGGTAAACGGGGTCGCAATTCTGGCCAGCAAAAGGAGCCGATATAATGTACTGAAACTGAAAAGAAGAATAGTGAAGAAAACGTGTGCTCTCTTTGAACCACACAGCAGCTACAGTGAAATCTCAAAATAATAACCATCAGAACTCAATGCCACTCTCCTGTCACAAAAAGCTGATGAGATTCTTCACCTGCCTTCCTCCAGGTTAGAACCCTGGTCAGGTTGTCCCTCTGGTTGCCAAACTGACAGACCTCATTTCCTGACTTCAGTTAGATCGGCCTGACCTCCGATGTAACGCTTCCACCCTCCATCCTCACTGCAGCTGTCCACGACACGCCTAGGGTTGAAGATGGGAACACCAGGCCCGTTGTTGGACGACGGCTCACAGCGCCTCGGGCCTGAGAAGCATCATGACCCGACTAGTGAAGAGAGGCATCATGACTAGTGAAGAGAGGCATCATGACTAGTGAAGAGAGGCATCATGACTAGTGAAAGAGAGGCATCATGACTAGTGAAGAGAGGCATCATGACTAGTGAAGAGAGGCATCATGACTAGTGAAGAGAGGCATCATGACTAGTGAAGACAGGCATCATGACGACTAGTGAAGACAGGCATCATGACTAGTGAAGACAGGCATCATCAGTGGCATCATCGACTTGTGAAAAGCATCAAAAAAAACCGTTTCGGTCAGTGCTAGACAGACAAATTGACATATCCGTCTTCGATCATTCTGCTGTGGATCAAGAGACATGTAATCAGTCTAGTTAGGTCACCAACATCATGGGTGGTTGGCACCAGGCGATCGGTGAACAGCTCATTAATGTTGCTCTTAAAAAGTCATGTTTTTTTTAAAAGTGAGTGATGAGAGATGATTTCTTTAAAAAAAAAAAGTCTTTTTTTTTTGCTATCAGGATTCGTTTGCTATCAGGAACAAGGGTTAGATCACTCAGAAGGTGACGAATGCTTAGACTACGCTGCAGTGATCCAGCGTCAAACACGCAGAGTTGTCATTTCACAGGGTGTCCTCGGAGTCACTGTCGGTAAGTCCATTTTCCTGAGACCACCTGAGCGTCCTGTAATATGTTGTTGGTTTGGTGTTTCCTTTTTCAATCTGTCGTACTTGCTGTTTCTCTTTGTTATTTTTCTGTACTTTTTTTGTTTTACAGCAAAGATGACAAAATCACACACACACACACACACACACACACACACACACACACACACACACACACACACACACATATATATATATATATATATATATAGAGAGAGAGAGAGAGAGAGAGAGGGGGGGGGGGGGGGGAACACGTTATGTCCAACTGGCATAACATCAGTCTTCACTTTACCATAGTAAGATCACAAGAATAAGCTCCATCTTACTTCATATATAGTAAATCTCACACCAAATAACCTCTCTCCTTACCTTTTTCCTACTAAAACGGTGCATTGTCGCTTATTGCCTTCTTCCTTGTTCCACTATGTTATCTAGGGAACACACACACACACACACACACACACACACACACACACACACACACACACACAACACACAGAGACACACACACACACACACACAGACACAGAGAGAGAGAGAGAGAGAGAGAGAGAGAGAGAGAGAGAGAGAGAGAGCATAGTAACACAAGGAAACACTGCATGGCTGATCATTGATCTGTACTTGTTCAGAACAACCTGCGTTTCCAGTGCTCAGTGTCAAAGAAACACATTCAATGAAAATATGGTAAGAAAAGTGAGGGTCGGTACAGAAAGTAGCAGAAAGCAGGCTCGGATTAGGAGCTTGACGAACAATGTCAGAATGCAGGCTCGGATTAGGGAGCTTGACGACGAACAATGTCAGAAAGCAGGCTCGGATTAGGAGCTTGACGAACAATGTCAGAAAGCAGGTCGGATTAGGAGCTTGACGAACAGGTTCATATACAGACAGACTTCTCTGTCCTCCTAGATCAAACCTACTCGGCCTGTACGAGTTACCATCACGGATTCTCCCTCTGCTTCCTTCTTGCAGTACTTTATCTGGGACTCCAATAGAACATGACCTCCCTCCCTCCCCCCCCCCCCCCCCCCCCCCCCCTCCCCCAACTCTCCCCGATCCCGTCCCAGTCCAGACTTCCTGCTTCCCTGAGTAGTGCCCTCCCCTTTTCGTGCTTCCATTTGATAGATAATCCACTCTCAGTGCATTTCTCGACTCCAAATCGCCTGGAAACCTTCCCTGAGTAGTGCCCTCCCTTTTTCATGCTTCCATTTGATAGATAATCCACTCTCAGTGCATTTCTCGACTCCAAATCTCCTGGAAACCTTCCGTGAGTAGTGCCCTCCCTTTTTTCATGCTTCCATTTGATAGATAATCCACTCTCAGTGCATTTCTCGACTCCAAATCTCCTGGAAACCTTCCTGAGTAGTGCCCTCCCTTTTTCATGCTTCCATTTGATAGATAATCCACTCTCAGTGCATTTCTCGACTCCAAATCTCCTGGAAACCTTCCCTGAGTAGTGCCCTCCCTTTTTCATGCTTCCATTTGATGATAATCCACTCTCTCAGTGCATTTCTCGACTCCAAATCGCCTGGAAACCTTCCGTGAGTAGTGCCCTCCCCTTTTTCATGCTTCCATTTGATAGATAATCCACTCTCAGTGCATTTCTCGACTCCAAATCGCCTGGAAACCTTCCCTGAGTAGTGCCCTCCCTTTTTCATGCTTCCATTTGATAGATAATCCACTCTCAGTGCATTTCTCGACTCCAAATCGCCTGGAAACCTTCCCTGAGTAGTGCCCTCCCTTTTTCATGCTTCCATTTGATAGATAATCCACTCTCAGTGCATTTCTTTCTCGACTCCCAAATCTCCTGGAAACCTTCAGTGCATTTCCGACTCCCCCTGGAAACCCCCCCCCCCCCATTTGATAGATACTCCCCCCTCAGTTGCTTCCCTGCTGCGTTTACTTTTGGTGCTTGTCTAAAACAGGCTGGGTTTACGGATTTCATTTCTCAAAGTGGCGAAGCAGGGAAAGATCGAAATGGAGGTAAGGAAGGTATACCGGGAGATGTTGTTCGTAGTCCAGCCCCACGCAGGGGGTCAGATCAGGACTGTCACATTGAGGATCGGTTTCATGTGTGTTTGTTTGAAAAATCAATGCACCAGTCTCTTTCAAACATATTCAATGTCGAAAGGAAGCATGTCCTCAAGAATGGCCGAGTGTTCTTTCATATTTCCCAGAGATCCACGTATGACATCATCAGTTCAGCCATACATAGTATGGTACCATCCCCTTTGTCAACGCAATCGATTAGAAAATGAAGGGAGTCACACAGTGCACAACTGAAAAAAATACGTAAAGAAAAGTTGTGTTCTATGGACTGCGAGCAACTAGAATGCAATCTCTGAATAATGACTTTTTTTTAAATCGGTTCCACCAGCCTGTCATAATACTGATTACCTGTCTTCTCTCTCCCCCTAGCCAGTCAACTAGAAGTCCCAGTCCAGTCGTACATTCTGCTGCCAGCAAAGAGAAAACTCGTTTCCTGGCTTTAGTCAGGTCAGTCTCGCCACTTAGGTAACACCTCTAGCCTCCCTCCAGGCTCACTGCGGATCAACACGACACGTCCAACGCAGAGGAGAGGACACTGGCTCATTCCTGGACGACTGTTCATAGTGCCTCCGGTCTGAGGAAGCCTCATGCCACGACCAGTGAAGAGGACAAGACTGTTTTGATCAATACTAGACAGACAGACAGACCTCGTTTCAGTCTGCTCACTGTCTTGTCAGCTTTTAGCTTACAAACGGAGGCAGGCGCCTGCAGGCAAGGTGAAGAGCTTATCAAAGTTTCTGAAAAGTCAATAAACAAATTTGAGCTCTGATGGTAATGACTACCGGTCAAAAAGTATGGTAAAGGTCATACAGAATGTGACAAATGCTCAAAACTCTGCCTCAGTGATCCAGCTTCCAAAGTGAAGAGAGGTGTTTGTCAGAGTGACCCTTTGTCTAGAATCTCCTAGAAGGTTTTTTCATGTTTATGTATGTCTGCTTGCTTTCTCTTGTTTCACTTTTTTAATTTTTGTTTTTGGCCAAGATGAAAAATTAATCATATGTTTTTCTCATATTGAAAACAAAAAAACCTTTGTGACTTCCTCCGTGTTCACACTCCTTTTTTACATGTGTGGGTCAATGTCCAAAATGGCATTACTTTTGTTT
>JADBJO010002193.1:167500-177500 GCA_016801955.1 Conus betulinus
CATACTGCCGTCAGTATTTTTTACTGTTAAAAACGGTTCAAGACACACTGGCGGCCCATACTGTCGTCAGTATTTTACTGTTAAAACGGTTCAGGACACACTGGCGGCCCATACTGCCGTCAGTATTTTACTGTTAAAACGGTTCAGGACACACTGGCGGCCCATACTGTCGTTCAGGACACACTGGCAGCCCATACTGCCGTCAGTATTTTTACTGTTAAAAAACGGTTCAGGACACACTGGCAGCCCATACTGCCGTCAGTATTTTACTGTTAAAACGGTTCAGGACACACTGGCGGCCCATACTGCCGTCAGTATTTTACTGTAAAAACGGTTCAGGACACACTGGCGGCCCATACTGTCGTCAGTATTTTACTGTAAAAAACGGTTCAGGACACACTGGCGGCCCATACTGCCGTCAGTATTTTACTGTAAAAACGGTTCAGGACACACTGGCGGCCCATACTGCCGTCAGTATTTTACTGTAAAAAACGGTTCAGGACACACTGGCGGCCCATACTGTCGTCAGTATTTTACTGTTAAAACGGTTCAGGACACACTAGCGGCCCATACTGTCGTCAGTATTTTACTGTAAAAACGGTTCAGGACACACTGGCGGCCCATACTGTCGTTCAGGACACACTGGCGGCCCATACTGTCGTCAGTATTTTACTGTAAAAACGGTTCAGGACACACTGGCGGCCCATACTGTCGTCAGTATTTTACTGTAAAAACGGTTCAGGACACACTGGCGGCCCATACTGCCGTCGTAGTATTTTACTGTAAAAACGGTTCAGGACACACTGGCGGCCCATACTGTCGTTCAGGACACACTGGCGGCCCATACTGTCGTCAGTATTTTACTGTTAAAACGGTTCAGGACACACTGGCGGCCCATACTGCCGTCAGTATTTTACTGTTAAAACGGTTCAGGACACACTGGCGGCTCATACTGTCGTCAGTATTTTACTGTTAAAACGGTTCAGACAACACTGGCGGCCCCATACTGTCGTCAGTATTTTACTGTTAAAACGGTTCAGGACACACTGGCGGCCCATACTGTCGTCAGTATGTTACTGTTAAAACGGTTCAGGACACACTGGCGGCCCATACTGTCGTTCAGAACACACTGGCGGCCCATACTGTCGTTCAGAACACACTGGCGGCCCATACTGTCGTCAGTACTTTCCCCACCTAGCTTTTCTATGTATTTTGTAGACCTCAAAACTAGTCTTTAGGTTTTCAAAATGTAATCTGGGGATGATGAATAAGTGGAAATGCTGATACCTTCAAGACAGCCGGGTTCTATCTGTTTTAACCATGTCAGTAATTCAGTTATCCTGTGATCTACTGATGATGTCCATTTTTGTGTAGATACCTCTGCTGTGTTTGCTGCTTTTTTTTTTCTGAACAGGACATTGTTCTGCGTGGTGACAGACTGAAAACGGTCCCGTTCAGAAAGCTCATTTCCCGTTGATGTTCTTTCAAGCCCAGCGGACCACAAAGAGATGGAGAGAGGGGGCACATCAGGGCTGTTACTAGATCAACATTGATTTCTTTTTGTGCGCATATCAAAACCAAAAAAAAACTGGACCATAGTAAAACAAGGAGAAAAACTAACAAATACTTCATGCTGTTAAGAAATTGTGATGTTGCGTGTGTTGTCACCCTGATCAGATTCGCTTTTAAGGATTGTCATGTCATCTAACATAGGCACGTGTAAACCGTGCCAGTCTAGGGTAGATTTTGGGTGTTTTGCAGTTGTTGTCTGTCAGGACAGAACTAGGAGGGTTTTCTTAATTGCGGAGTGGGGCTCTCGCGGTGGCAATGGTAGACGCAGTGTGTCGAGTGTCGAGTTTTGTCAGTGGGGCGGTCGGGTACGCTGATTGGTCAATTAGGTTTGTATTGTGTGATTTGTGGTCATCCCACCTCTGGTTGAGAGGGGAGAGGGAAGTCTGTGTCACTCTGAGTCGAGCGTGTGAGCTGGTTGCTGACTAGCTGAGGCGTTTGTGCCGTTTGGTTTGATAGGCTTCAGCCTTTGTACTAAGGGCTCGTGGACTCATGTCCTTAACATAGTCTGAATCTTCGTGTCGTTGTGCATCTCCTGGAGGAGACCTGGGTGCGTTGTTTGTCTTGGTGTGAGAGGGGACCGTGTTCGCCGCTGCAGCCTTTGCTACCAGCTGCTTTGCAACCCCGGCTGCAGCTGCATCTCTTTGCCCCAGCTGCAACCCTTTGCCAGCTGCGACCTTTTGCTGCAGCTGCAACCCTTTGCCGCAGCTGTGATCCTTTACCGCAGCTG
This sequence comes from Conus betulinus, assembly GCA_016801955.1. NCBI lineage: Eukaryota > Metazoa > Mollusca > Gastropoda > Neogastropoda > Conidae > Conus > Conus betulinus. Next base: position 169,800 of record JADBJO010002193.1, read on the forward strand.
CAACCCTTTGCCGCAGCTGCAATTCTTTGCCGTCAGCTGCGGCCTTTGCCGCCAACTGCAGCCCTTTGTCGTCAGTTGTCGCCCCTTCATCTGCGACTCCGCTGGTCTCACCTACTGCGTCACCGTCAGGGGCGTTCTGTGTGAGATCAAGATCCCGCAATCTGGTGCGTCGCTGGGTGGTGAATTGTGTCTGTGTGCTTCTGTGTGAGCCGGAGATAGTGTCTGTGTTGTGAGAGCACAGCCAACCGGTGTGACAAATCAGCAGCTTGTCGTCGCTCTGCATTCAGTCTGCATCATCACAGCTTCACCTTGACAGTGTGACAGTCAGCATATTGTCGCCGCCCCCTGCAGTTCAGTTTGTGTCATCACATGTGCGGCATCATGGTGTGACAATCGACATCCAGTCACCAGTCTACAACTCCGTAGTGAACTAATGAGAGAATGGGGGGGCATGCAAATAAAGTATGGGGATGTGTAGAGTGGATGATTTTGCTGACATGAGCTGTTTCATTTGTGGTATTGAACATAAATTGTTGTGACCTAGATAGTGGGGTGGGACATACTCGGGTTAGAAGTTTAGAATCTTAATGTGGCGATAGATACCCCTTTTCCATAAATGTAAATTTGTTAGTCGGTACTAAATTCTTTGTTTTGGAGCCCAGCTGGTGCATCCTTTGGATGCACCAGCGACGTTCCACTTCTGCCATTTTCGTCCCATTATTTGTTTCGGAATTCAAGGATACCCTGTTAACCCCCTTAAATTATTTTCTGGTGGAATTTTCCCCAGCCTTGTTAAATTGTCTGATTTGGTTTTTGTGACAGCCTCTTCTGACGCTGTTTGCAACAAATTATCATTTTCCATAGATCTCTTGTCCCTGAGGTTGTGGAGCAATGTTATCTGCAGTGCTTTGCAGTGGGTACAATGGAGGGGAGGAAATAGCTTTGTGCAGATGTGTGGTGTAGGGTTGGTGTGTGAGGTATTGTGAGAGTGTGTGTGGTAGCGTAAAAAAGGGGTGTAAGTATACCTGTGGGGTTTAAGTGCGGTTGTATTTAGTGTTGTAATAAAGTTTGTGTAAACGTCTTGTATTTCTTTGCTGTGGGTTGTCTGCGATAGAGTAAGGTTGGTACGGGAGCGAGTACGTCAAGCTTAGCGACCTTGACATGTGTACGTGTTTTTTTTCTTCTTCTTTCTCATGAGATGCTGATTACATTTTCTATCCCATTTCATGTTGTTTATGGATCACCCCATTCTCCATGAGGAGTTAGAGGATTTGAATTTTAGGAGGGAAAGATAAAAACGGATGTTCGAAAGTGCCAAAGAAAAAAACAAAACAAATATGTACGAATTATATTTAATGCTGTACTATGATCTCATATCATTTTAAAACTTAAAGTTATTATTTATGGTCAAGCGCATCCGTGTATTCATGCGCTGCGCAAGATTCTTAGCTGGTGTCCTACTTACAACTGAAATGGTGATGTAATGCCGCTAAATATCCTTCTTGTAATGACCTCAGATGAGATCTGGTTTGTGTAATGAATGAAGATGCAGATATCTGGTCAGTGTATGACGCATAATGTGATGCAGATGATATCTGGTTAGAGTCCGACGTGTAATGAAATGCAGATGGGTAGTGTGTGACGTGTGATGACATACAGATGACATCTGGTAAATGTTTGACGTGTAATGAAATGCAGATGATGACTGGCTAGTGTCTGACGAGTAATGAGATGAAAATGACATCTGATACGTGAAATGAGATTGAGATTATATCGTGTACTTAGCATCGGGCGTATACTGAAATGCAGATGATATCTGTGATTAGTGTTTGACGTGTAATGAGATGGAGGTGATATGTGATTAGTGTTTGACGTGTAATGAAATGAGATGGAGATGGTATCTGACGTGTAAATGTCTGATGACTTGTTATAAGATGAAGGCGATAAGTAGCTAGTGTCAGATGTGTAATGAAATGTAGATGATATCTGCTATTGTCTACGTGTAATGCGATGGGCAGATATAATACCTGCTTAGTGTCTGACTTATAATCAGATGGATATGACATAGTGATTAGAGTCTGATGTCTAATGATGATGGACATTTTCTAATTAGCATCTGGCACGTAATGAAATGGAGATCATATCTGGCCAGTGTCCGACGTGTAATGAGATAAAGATAAAATGTGATTAGAATCTGCCGTGTGTTCAGGTGCTGGTGATTTGGGATTACAGTCTGACGTGTAACGTGTAATGAGATAAAGATAATATGTGATTAGAATCTGACGTGTGTTCAGGTGCTGGTGATTTGGGATTACAGTCCGACGTGTAATGAGATAAAGATAATATGTGATTAGAATCTGACGTGTGTTCAGGTGCTGGTGAGATTGGGGATTACAGTCCGACGTGTAATGAGATAAAGATAAAATGTGATTAGAATCTGCCGTGTGTTCAGGTGCTGGTGATTTGGGATTACAGTCCGACGTGTAATGAGATAAAGATAAAATGTGATTAGAATCTGCCGTGTGTTCAGGTGCTGGTGATTTGGGATTACAGTCCGACGTGTAATGAGAGATAAAGATAATATGTGATTAGAATCTGCCGTGTGTTCAGGTGCTGGTGATTTGGGATTACAGTCCGACGTGTAATGAAATAAAGATAATATGTGATTAGAATCTGCCGTGTGTTCAGGTGCTGGTGATTTGGGATTACAGTCCGACGTGTAATGAGATAAAGATAATATGTGATTAGAATCTGCCGTGTGTTCAGGTGCTGGTGGTTTGTGATTACAGCCCGACGTGTAATGAGATGGAGAGCTGCTTTCAGTCTGATGGGAGTGAGGTGGTAGGTGGTAAGTTTCTCAGCTGTAATGAGATGGATAGCTGCTTTCAGTCTGATGGGAGTGAGGTGGTAAGTGGTAAGTTTCTCAGCTGTAATGAGATGGAGATGAAGCATGGGTAAAATCCGACTTACAATGCGATGGAGATAATGGTCGGTTGGTTTCTGACTTGTAATGACCGAGATTGATACTGGTCAGTGTCAGACGCATACGACGATGAAGATGAGCACTGATTAGTATCTGACCTGTACTGAGATGAAAATGACAATTTCTCTGATACTGACTTGCAGTAAAATGGAGAGGGCTGCTAGTCAGTATATGACGCTGTACTAGAATGGAGATATTTCTTTTGCATGGAGATTATTTCTGGTGGGTATTCGATTGAGATCAAACGAGAATAACACTGGTGAATATCTTACTGCACGCACAAAGGGGTAGTAGCTACTGGTTGCCTGATCTGTACTGAGATGGTTGCTAGTGAGTTATGAACCTGGTCCGTTCTGCAGGATGCTGTCGTCTTCGGATTCATTGCATTCTACGATACTGTTACAAGGCCAAGCCAGCGAGTTGTGTTTTCAACAAACAAACAAACAAAAAATTGGCAACATCGCAGAAAACAGATCTGTGCACATGTTTTAAATTTTTTTTTTTTTTTACCTTACTCTCATTTTGGGATTTCAGGATCTCTCTTTTGTGTGTGTGTGTGTGTGTGTGTGTGTGTGTGTGTGTGTGTGTGTCTGTGTGTCTCTCTCTCTCTCTCTCTCTCTCTCTCTCTCTCTCTCTCTCTCTCTCTCTGTGCGTGCGTGTGTGTGTGTGTGTGTGTGTGTGTGTGTTGTGTGTGTGTGTTGATCAGAATTGTGCTCGGATCACTGCTGTTTTTATAATGGCGTCGTTCTTGCCACTAACCCCCCTCCACCCCTCTCCAACCCTCACCCCCACCCTTCCGTCATCCTCATATCCATCCTCAGTAAGTTTAAAAGTCTCTAATTCTATCTGCAGTAAAATTATATCATAGAAACAGGCGTCTTTTAAATCATAGATAATGCACTTAATATTGATGGTATAATGTGTGTTGGTTATATGGCCACGTGCACTCGTGTTTATGTGCATGTCATATGTTATTGGTCAGCATAGGTGTATAGTAAGTGATTTGCACAACATTATCGGTACAGGAAAAGAAATGTCATCTTCCTTAGTTCAGTTCAATCCACCTTAATAATCCTCTGTTGGAATGTATTGCATCTGTCTGCATGACAGCATATACAATGCATGCACACACCCACAGATGTTTAACATATTAAATATTCCTGACTTGTGTGCGATGTCTGAGGCGTGTTCTGTCACTGCGGCCACGACATGGGTTGTGGTATAGTCTGCGAGCGATAGGGTGTCGGGGTAGTTTTCCTTCCACGCTTCAACTGTTGACTAAAATCTGTTCACTTTCCACCAAAATATGATTAAACTGTTTCAACACAGACATTCAGAATTTTCAAACACGATTTTCTGGTGGGTGTTTTTTTTTCGTTGATTCGTTGCTTGCTTGCTTGCTTGCTTGTTTGCTTCCTTGGCTGGCTGGCTGGCTGGTTGATTGTTGGTTGGTCGGTTTGTTGGTTGCTTGTTAGGGTTTTTGTTGTTGTTGTTGTTGTTTTTGTTGTTCATTGTTTGTTTTGTTTTCATCGGTGTATTTTTATAGTTTTGGAGACGTCTAGCTTCAAGGGGGTAATATCCAGGACTAGCTGTCAGTGTATGTTGCCAAAGATTCCTAGAATGTTCGTATTCAGCCGATTATGTTTTTATCACAAGCAGTTCGCGGTCACCTGAGTAACGATACGCGGATATTTTTCCGTATGTTTGTCAACCTAAATTTGAACCATCATTTTGGCGAAACGTTGAGCACGATCAGGCCTGTGTTATGCAAAATGCCTGCCAACGGAAAGAAAAGTGTCATATATACACACAAAAAAAAAATTTTACGACAACCCAAATATTTCTGTTTTATCAAATGCCGACAAGAGATGTGACCAGTCTGTTACTTCATCTACGACTCATCTAAAATTGACTGTAAAAAAAAAAAAAAAAAAAGAAAGAAAGAAAAAAGGGAAAGAAAATCTGGAGACTACGTGGTTGAAAATCACGCTACTTCACAGAAAAAAAAAAACACTGTGTTAAAAAAGAAAACGAAGAACTGACAGGAACGAGTTGTGGAGTTGATGACTGCAGAGATGAAAACTTATCTATTGTTCTCACATCAGCGCCTATGGAGAAAAGAACAATAACTCGGCAGAGTTAACACAGCACTGCGGACCGCAGTGCCTGGCGACTTGCTGTCCACAAAGGAGTAAACAGCTTCGAAGAGAAGCGTTTGCAGGAATGGACCCAGAAGCGCCAAGCCCACAAAGAGAGGAGACCTGACCCAATGACAGCTGTCGCATGCCAGAGTGCGGACGTATCTGTGTGTCCAGCTTTGGCTTGCGCTCACACATGCAGAGTCACTGACGTCTTCGTCGACCACGACGGACATCCATGATGATGATGATGATGAGAGTGAAAATATGTAACCACATTGTGACTGTAGCAGACACGGTGAAGACAGTTGCCTCGTTCTCCACTGTTGCAACATAATCAACAGAAAGTCTTTAACGGGTTCATTTCAGAACAAATCTAAACCTGGGAATATAAAAGTCAGCCATATCAGTCCTCGTTTGCAGCGAAAACAATGGTCTCTGACTGCGCGAATTTGCCATATCTTGTAGGGTAAAGGACCTGTCAACAACTCCTGTTCACAATTTTTTTTTCTCTACAAATAGAACTAGACGGTAGAAACGTGGCATTCAAAGTTCAGAAGCAGTCAGTGAAAGATGAAGCCAATTAGAGAGCAGTTTAGCAGCCAAGAAAGAAGACTGGGTTCCGCATGACTAGCAGCTAATGGATAATTCAATGGTACCAGAATGACTATGAGTCAACTTCTCGTGTTTGAGCTGCAACAAGAACACAGTCTTAACACAAGCAAGGCGCTCGGTGATGGCTTCAGATACAAAGTATGCCAGTTTCTTCAAACTTTGGAAACAGACGAAAAATCGGTCATATCAGCCTTGGTCAACACATGTTTGTTCATGCGGTCAAGCGGGGTTGTGCAGATCATTGGTGCCGAAAATCTATACAGAACACGATTCACTCGCTCCTTGGAAAATTAAGGCATAGTAGATTTACGCGAGATGGTACTGCAATACATTATAAGTCACTGAATGAAAGTCGTATGGTGTTCATGCAATCACGCAAAGATAAAACGAGTAGGACATGTTCGTTTAGGAGCATGACTGCCAACACTGTAAAAAGACACCGAACGAGGAACATTTTCTCATGGGAAAAACTTTGAGGAGGAAACACGTAAACTGAAAAACAACGTGATAAAGAAGATCAAAACTCTGATTACTGTTTTCCCTGCCACTCAACTATTTCAGTGCAGTTGCGTGCTAATGTGTGTGCTGTGTGTTCATTATGTTTTCGAGACGATAAACTATTATCGTCAGTTTCAGAGAATTAATTGCTCTTACAAAACCTTGAGATTAAAAAAGAACTCCACTTACGTGATACCAGTCTGCCCGGTATGTCTTGATTTCCTGCCAGAATTCCCAAGCCGTTATTCCCCTCCACTGAACTGGAACTCCCCCTGTTTCCCTTCCCGCTTTGTTTTATGTCCTCTTCACTCTACTCCCGCAGTGCCCAAAGGAAAGGTCCATGACCGGAACCGTTGGCAAAGTCATCTACACGTCACCTTCTCTTCCACATGCCAATGTATCAACCTTATTCCTTCCTACATGTCTTGTAGAATTGCAATCAACATTCAAAATAAAATGGTTTTAAAGAAAAGACTTGGTAAAAAAAAAATCTGTTTTGACAATTGATGTTTTACTAAAAGAAAAGGGACTGCTGACAATGTGTGCAACGTTTCTGGCCGGTAAAAGACGCATTACAACATTTGTCTAACGCTTTCTACGTGGTACTAGCAAACATTTAAACGAATTTATATTCAATGTTGCTGCCTCTTAGCCGACTGTGGGGAAAGGCCCAGTGACGGTGCGGAAAGACCCACTGACCGCAGGGAAAGTCCTGTTGACAGCAGCGGGAAGGACTGTAACCCGGGATCCTCCTCAGAGGGCACGCAAGATCACGTGTGGCGAAAGCTTGGCCGTGTCCGGAGTTGTGCAATCTTCACCTGTCAGCAGAACAGCAGCAAGCGAGGCTGCGGGAGGCACACGGCAGTTGTTTGACGGTGGCGTCTTTCGCCTGTGGGCTCTGCAGTCATGAAATATGGGCCGATCCACCCATGGGGACGCTCCCATGGAGGTTCCGTCGTGTCACATCAGTAGCCATTATAGACTGGCACCTGCCAGGGAGCAACTATGTCTCTTGATGTGTTCATGGAATGCCCTGTGCGTGCCTGCACGCTGAACACAGCGCAGGCTTCCAAGGGTGCTGCAGGACTGCTCCCAGCTGGTTTGCTCCGCATTTGAGAACAGCACTTCTCTGGGTCTCACTCGCAGCTTTGAGTGTTCCTTTTTCGTCTTAATGTTGAATAAACAAACTAAAAACTTAAACACAGTGTTCCTGAAAAAAAAATAATTGACTGTTCAAAACTGACAAATACCTAGGGGGTGAGACATTAAAGAGATTGGACGGAAAATGACATTCCTATGTAAACTACTAAAAGGCAGTCCTGTCGGGACCAACAGAAAGGACAGCCAGCGTCAGGACAGTGGCTTCCCCATGGCACCACCGCCAAGAACTTGATGTATCTAGCAGAGCATGGTGTGAGGGAGACCATAAAAAAATCTTGAATGACAAATAGCGGTTTATCATCATCT